>CM049395.1:30552500-30562500 GCA_026929865.2 Hyperoplus lanceolatus | reverse complement strand
TTAATCTACTGATCAATTTCTGGAAATACTGATAAATCGTTTGGTCGAAAATTTTATTTATTTATCTCGTGATCACAGGATAATGTTATCAAAAACAAGCAACTCGGCTTCGATTATTTAAAATAGTCACCAGCAGGAACTGATGTAGCACTATTTTTATATTATATTTTATATATTATTAATCATTATATTTATGTGTGTATGAATACGTTTTCGATTGACTGATTCTGTCATTGATGTGTGTGTGTGTGTGTGTGTGTGTGTGTGTGTGTGTGTGTGTGTGTGTGTGTGTGTGTGTGTGTGTGTGTGTGTGTGTAGGGGCAGGAGGAGGTTACAGCTCGAGGCTCAGCCATGGACGGGGAATGCCTCAGCTGTATGAAGTACCTCATGTTCATCTTCAACTTCTTCATCTTTGTGAGTTAATGACTTTATCTTCTTATGTCACTTTAACTTCAGACTGACATCCAAGGATCCTGTCAAGTTGTAATGGCATTTGGAGGAGCTTTTTTCCTCCATATGACTTTATTGCATTGACATATACTGTGACATAATCAATCTTGATTCAGTAGCTTTACATTTGTTTGTATGTTTGAAATGATCAGGATCAATAAACACAAACACAACATTTTCTATCTCTCTCTCTAGTGGACACACTTTAGTAATCTGCCATAAGTTAATACCTAACAAACTATATGGCCATACGACTTAAAGGTATGTGTTGTATTTACCAGGGTTAGGCTGCCATATATAGTTGTTATATGTCTCATAAATGATATAGTTAAACTGTTGCAATCTCACTTTGGAGTGTGCAGATGAAACTTGTATTTATGTCTTATGTTTTTTATTTCTCACGCCCTTCACCTTCCCCTAAGTGGCTTTTTTAGCTGGTCAGGCCGCCATTGTTAATAAGAACGTGTTCTTAATGACTTGCCTGTAAAAAAAATAGAGAAATTAAATAATTAAAAATTAAAACGAGAGCAGCCTTACATCTCAACTGGAGCAGCTCAAGGTCGACCCATTAAGACAGAATTCAAGCATCCCCCAACACTTGGACAGAATTGAGCTGAGTGTCACTCATAAGTCTCCTCAGCTTGTTGAGTTACCTAGATCCTAAGAACAGTAAATATGTGACTGATTGAACCCTCTCTCTCTCTCTTTCTCCCAGCTGGGGGGCTCCCTCCTGCTGGGTGTGGGTGTGTGGGTGCTGGTGGACCCCATGGGCTTCAGGGAGATTGTGGCCGCTAACCCCCTGCTGTTCACTGGGGTCTATGTCATCCTGGCCATGGGCAGCATGCTGTTCCTGCTAGGATTCCTGGGCTGCTGCGGAGCCATTCGAGAGAACAAGTGTCTCCTGCTCTTTGTGAGTCTGCAGAATCTGTCCTTCATATGCAAATCACATATTAACACTATTCAAACAGCCTTATGTTTATCTGGGGCAGCTCAGACACAAACAAACAGTTCAAAGCTAGTTTGAGACTATACGAATCAATCAAATTCTTGTGAACTTCAGATGTACAGTAACTAGGAGAGAAGATAGCTTGGAGTGGGAGACATTGTAGGAAATCACACGGTATTTAATGATTTGATCCTTTTTAGCTCGTCCACTCTTTATTGAAGTTACAAACCATTAAAAAAATACTATATGGCTTACATACACATCCTATTTTTTTACTAAAAATAAAATAAAATCAAGTAGAAATGGGTCTAGGTCGTTGTGAATTACTTTTAAAGACCTTCATATCCATGTATGTACATCAGTTTGGCACCATTGGTTTATGTCTTTATGGTAAGATTTTATATTGGCCTGTTTAAAACTGGTAAAGTCAGTCCATCCTCCATCCTCCCCTGTTTCTATGTTGTATATAAGGCCAGAGTAAAACAAACCAAGTGTGCCATCTAGAGGAGGGGAATGTAATTCTACATGTCAGTCACAGACCAATTCGTATTCACAGCCACCATATAGTAGCCTGGCTCCGCCCGCCCGCCTACTTCCGGCCAAATTTTATTTTCCCTTCAGTAGTCAGTCTGGGTGTACAGCCCATTTCCCAGTTTTGCTGGAGATTCGACAGCCGGTCCAATCAGCGAACAGAGCGAGTGGCTGAGAACGATGACGTCGAAGTCGCGCTCCAGTTTCAGTTGCCAGAAGCCGGCTCATGACACACGTGACGACCAAACGTTATGCGATTGGTTGGCTAATCCAGAGTGGCACTGGGCAGATCCAATAGTTTTAAACTTTAACAGACACCCGCCTCCATGAGTGAACGTTTGCCAGTTAAAGCACTGCCAGACCTTCTGTACAAATGAAATGAAGTACGATGGTCTGGTAGCACCAGGCTAACCATATAGTACACTCTTGTATTTCATTCTGTTTTTCTTAAGTGTGTATTCTTGCAGTTTTTTTTTATTGTATTTTTTATTTTTAGTGTTTAATTTGAATATATATTTAAGTCTCATGTTTCTGCTGTCATAATTTTGCATTTGTGTTTGCAGAGTATTATTAGTACTAGGAAGGATACAGAGGTGGGTTGTAATGCGCTACATTTACTCCGTTACAAATACTTGAGTAACTTTTTGAATAAATTGTAATTTTAGGAGTAGTTTTATTGCTACATACTTTTACTTTTACTTGAGTAAATATTTGAAGAAAGAACGGTACTTTTACGCCGTTCCATTTGGCTACGTGACGGTCGTTACTATATATTTTTTTATATATTTTATTTATTACATGCGAGATCTATTTCTCTCATGATTTCTCTCCCCGGCGACGTCTTCAGCCAACATCTCTATCACGTGACTATTTCAACCAATAAAAACCACATTACAAAAGCTTGCCAATCAAATGCAGCTACTTAAGTCACATGACAAGTGTTGTCATGTTGTCATAGGGCTCAACCATGGGCTCAACAATGTCCGCGGACTTTTTTAAAGGCTCCGGTTCCGCACCGATGTTGTGTCCATGGCTGTGCCATGTAGGTTAAACGCATATTTTACCGACTATCTGGGTGAGTCGAGAAAATGGAAGAAACCGCTGATTCCGACGAGCAATAACCACACCCTGGCCTCAAATACAAACTCACATACTCGCAAGCTCTCAATCACACAAACTCACAAAATATCTATCACACACTCACAATCCCATTGACACAGACTCCCACACACTCGCAATTACAGAGACACTGTTCTTCTTTGACACATATCCTGTTCTCCCTGTAGTCTACTCACTTCGAATGAGTGAGAGTCTGAGAGTGGTCTCTTTGTTCAGCCACTCTGTAGTTTCATAGTGTGCCACCAGGTTTTGATGTGTAACTAAGTTTAATTGTGTGTGTTTTATAATTTTGGGGCTAAACACAACCTAGATAATTTTCTCAGGGCCAGTGACATTTGTAGGAATTAGTTTTAAAATGTGTATGTGCAAAACAATTGCAACAGTGTTATAAGTGTATTGGTTTTATTTAATATAATTTTGGACACGCCCAATTTATTATAATTTTATTTGAAGGGTGATATATTTAATTGGGCAGATAATTAATTTATTATTGGTTGAGTCAAGGGTTATTCATTTGATTTTTAAAGACCTTATGTATTGTTTTATTTAAAATTATGTTATTTAACATATCTTTATTTGAACATTGCTGTTTTATATTATGTTCGTGTCTATTCTGTACCGTTTGTGTTGCTCTGTATATTTCAAAAATAAATCCGGAGTAATTCAGTAGGCCTACTTGTACTCTTGAGAACTTGAGTAGTCTTTTCACTGCATACTTTTTTACTCTTACTTGAGTAATTATTTTTATGAGTACTTTTACTTCTACTTGAGTAATTATAATCTTAAAGTAACTTACTTTTACTTGAGTACATTTTTTGGCTACTCTGCCCACCTCTGGAAGGATATTAGAATTCTCTGGGTATCATTTTGACTTTCTGCTTCTTCCCTGTTTTCAGTTCTTCATGCTCATCCTCTTCATATTCCTGGCTGAGCTGGCAGCTGCCATCTTGGCTTTCCTCTTCAGGGAGCATGTGAGTACATTCTCCAGAGCAGTTAATCTTGTCAATGAAGTGAAAAGGTCATCTACACAGAGGCCAAAAGAAACTTTCCTTTGATGATAAATGGATCATAATTTCATCAAAATAATTAAATTGTAATTGAAGTTGCCCTCTAAATTCTCTGAATTCTCTCAAGTAACTGCAAAGATCAAAATGCATTGTAAAATTATCCATCATTCATCCAGAAAAACAATCTCATTCCATGCTTTCTTTTAGTTTCTTAAAGTTCACTCACAGTAAAAGAGAACTTTGAATCTGGGAGTTGTTGCATCTCTGGTGTTTGAGTCTGTATGTGTGAACATAAATATTTGATAATCATTGTTTGTTTATTTTTGTATCAAATATACTAAGATGGATCATGGTTACTGGTCTGACGGGGAATTCCTTAAACTGAGCTGTGTTTGTTTCTCTTTACAGTTAACTAGACAATATTTCAGCAGGGAGCTGAAACGTCACTACCAAGGTCAAAACAACACGGACGTCTTGACATCCACATGGAACGCTATCATGACCACGGTGAAGCCTCCATGATTTTCTCTAAGCTTTTCCAAACTTAGAATCAACAACACCCTTCATGAAAGTCCAATTCCTTCAATGTCCCCTGACGTGTCTCTTTACAGTTTGACTGCTGTGGCGTGAGTGGCCCTGAAGACTTTGAGGAGAGCCTGTTCCGGCTTCTCAGCCCTGACAAGATGGTCCCTGAGGCCTGTTGCCAGAGGAACAGCTACATCAGTGTTGAGCAGTGTGTGACCGGCAGCGTGGCCTTCAGACACAACAAGGTCATTAGAGGAAACACTTTTCACACACAGACATCAGGTTTGAGGAACACCTGTTAGCCCAGTGATGGGGGACACTTTCAGTGAAAGCAGAAGTTCAACAACTTAAAAACAATCACTGATGCGATAACGTGTAAGCACAATTTCGTCAAAATCATTGAATACCTCATAATGAGATACCGCTACCTGCAAGTACTGTGGGTGTGCTGGACAAAAAGGGGCCTACCGTAGCTAGCAACATGCCCGTTTACAGAGCCTAGGCTGTGTATTAACACAGGATTTATTTTTAAGCACACAAACAGTTTGGACATTTAGCAGATCGTGAGGAGATATTCACTGATTTTGACAAAGTGATTTTTCTTTTTCTCAGCTCTTTTGTGCGTTTCATTTGATGAACTCAAAAACGAAAGGATGTATTTCATGTCTTTGATTTAGATATATTATTACATCATTTAGCTCTTGTCTTATTTATGTAGTATAACAAACACAATAAAAAACTTGTTGCATCATCTCAATGTATTTTTTTAGAATTGATTATAGGGAGGCAGGAGGAAGTTAGTGAATATAAGCAATAACCAGATAACTTTTAAGTAGCATAGATGTATTGCTCTCGCAGGCAAGGTAACTGTCTCTCTGTGACAGAGTGAAATAATTGGGAACAGATTAGCAAATGGGAGTCCAGTACTTTAGCTGGTTGGTTTGTTTCTGTAGCCTGTTCAATTTGGAAGTTATCTTGGGATAACACTACCATGTTTCATATGATAAAATACAGATAAATAAATCTGATCTGCATTTATTTGATCAGTGTAGGTTAATTTTATTTACTGTATAACAAATGCATCACTTATTAATCTTAGTCTACAATGTGACAGTAATAGTGATTGCTTTGAATTATTACTTGAAGTCCTCTTAACATGAGTGAACTTTTCTCGTAGGGCTGTTACTCTGCCATGGTGGACTACTTTGAGACTTACATTTACACAGCAGGAGCTCTGGCCATCGTGGTACTGACCATTGAAGTAAGTACTGTGTTTTCCTTTATATTAATATTCTTAATCGTTTATTGCTTTTTGAGGAAATCTGTTTCTTTTAAAGAAAAAAATAAGGTTTATTAAATATAATAATAATAAAAAAATGTCAGCAGCCTTATCCTCCCAGATTAAGATCCTTACTGCTACACTGTCTTTCTGCCAGCTGAGGTGGAATAAGTGACTCGAAGAGTTTTTGCCTTTTCCTGTAAGATTGAGAACAGGAAGGTTTGACTTCTCTGACTATTGTATGTTTGTCTCTCTCTGCAGCTCTTCGCCATGGTGTTCGCCATGTGTTTATTCAGAGGCATCCAGTAGCCTCTGTGGACAAATGCAGTGTCGCCAGGCCTCAGAAAGGCAGGAGGAAAACAAAACTGTAAAATATGAAATGTATTTGTACAGTGATAGTGTAAGTGTCTCATTGGTTTTGTGACATTATCTTGTACTTCACAGCAGCAGCAGCAGCACGCCGGTTGATGTACTCAACCTACTGGGCACAATAGACACACACAGGAAGTAATGTACGCCCTGAGGGGGAGGTACTGCGCTGTCCGCACCGTTTCTCAAAAGTAAAGGGCAAACTGAATTATAGATGGTCTTCTTGTCAAATAACTCAATTCAGTCCACAAACCATCTGTGTCCAGGAAAATGGCCCTGAAACTGGAGACATAATACACAATTGTATAGCTCACATATCCAGAAGCCTCACAAGCATTACAGGTACAGTCGGCACATGTGATTTCACAGTGAGCTTCAGGACCGTCCGAGCTGTAATGTAAAATAAATTTGAAGATGACGACGTAGTTTGAGCTGGTTAACAATGGAAATCACAACACGCGGGGCCTCATGCATGAAGTAAACAAAACCTTTCACCAAACTGTCTCAACTGCACAACGTTGTTGTTAATCCCCCATTTGAAGAGATTCAACAATTTACCCCAGATGTATTCTTAAGGCCCCTGTTCATTCACAAAAATATCAAACTAGGTATAAGCTACCAGAAAAGGTAGAGAAGGTTTGAAATCAAGATGCCAAATGCCTTGATCAGATTGACAGTGTTGTGAAATACTTGTGCACATTCCTTTACTTCAGTAAAAGTACTGATTTCACTCTATGCATTGACTACAAGTAAAAGTCCTGCATTCAAAACCTTACTGAAATAAAAGTATGTAATTATTATCAGCAAAATGTACTTCAAGTGTCAAAAGCAAAAAGTCAGAATGTCCCATTTCAGAATAACATATTATTGGATTATCAATAGTGATGCATAAATAATTGGGCATCATTCATTTTCCAACAACTATGCCGATACAATTTAACAGACAAAAAAATATATTGTGAAACCGCACAGTAAATTGGCATATGAATATGTTTAGTCTTTTTCCTCAATGAATCCCTTTAATTTTTATTTTAATAACATTTTAAAACTCTACATTCATTCAGATGAAGCATTGTAAAACTCCAGTATTTTCTCCTGTAGAGAAACTAGCTCTGTGTTACTCGTTGGACAGGACTCATGAATTTCCTTCATTCTTAACAGAAAACTCTAAATCCAAATAAACTACTTAAATGTGACATTCTCCTTTGTATGCTCGTCTTTCTTGCATGAGGCTCGAGGTCAATACACATTATATATGATTAAATGGGCTTCAGAATGAGGTTTCTAAAACCCATTTTATTTGGATACAAGAGGTTGTACATTTCATTGTAAAATATTAAGATAAGTAAAGGAGTGTTCAGTGTTAAAGATTAACTTGGGCCGCCTGTAAATAAATCATTGCCACTATGTAAAGGTTAAATATGTGTGAATGTGTGTGTTTATATGTAAATACGTATGCTGTGAGACTGTGCCAGTGTACAGTATGTTTCCCTCTTTGTGCACACTGTAATACTATATATTATGTTAGTAGTTATAAAAATGCAAATTTAGCTAAACATTTCTCGAAGTGTGTTTTGAAAACCTAAGTTGATTTGTATAAACTCACTTACATTTACATTAAAGTGATTTCTGTGATGTGTCACTTCATTTATCCTTCAGAATTTTCCTTCTTATATTCTCACTCACCAAAGACAGTGAAATTATCCAGCACTCAAAAAAAAGCAGTAACTTACTCTAATCTACCTACTGTAATTCAGAGAAATATTCACTCAGTTGCCAGTTTATTTGGTACATTTAGCTTAAATTGATGCTATTTAATCCAACAGTCCTCCATAAATACTCCCATTAATAAGGAATACTTATCTATCTTTTTATCAATCTATCTATCTAGTTGATTTAATGAGTCCTGCTGAGTGTGAGTAAATGTTCCAATTTTTCTCTCCATCTGCTATCCATTGAAAACCATGTATCTAACATATTTTTTTAGTGTTTTATTAAACTGAAGGATGATACGGAAGCCAAGAGCTGCCAAGCTCATATATATATTTTGTTCTGTTATTTTGTGATCACGGGATAACAAAGTGTGTTTCCACTCATTACTTAAAATATTAGATTCCATTATTGAGCACCTAATATTTTCATTAAACTAGGTTTGTTTCCTCAAGATCATGAAATAGAAAATTAAAATTAAAAAACACACACAAGCATGGCCACTCTCGGCTTCAGTAGAAGGAAGTTTTCCTGTGTGGTTTGAGAAAATTATCCAAACAGTTTTCTGAACAGTGCTGATAACATTTTTATGCACATTTGTTTTCAGGTATAAATCACATTGTTTCTGTGGCTGCATCTTTTGTTTGGCTGCTAATGTTTATTGAGGGGGGTGGGGGGCAATATCCATTCCCAATGGTTTATTGGAAATAATATGGTCATTTTGTTCTGTATAAATTGGTTATTTTTGATGACTCATGTGAAAACACCCAATGAAGCTCCTATGATTAATCCAACAGACTCCTCTGGTAGGTCAGCTGCTGTTACAAGTGCTCGGTTCTATAACACAAATAGCTAACTGCAAACATCTCACATAACAAGGAGTCATCTGGTGCTTAGTAACAGATTCAGTACATCCACAGTCATGTTGCGGCATGTAAACTGATAGAACTATGAAAACAAAAGTGGTGCGAGGCAAGGGTCATTTCTAAACTTTGTGCTCTAGCTTTTCTTATCATCAAATAATTTTCATGTACGTTTTTGAAGCTGCCGAGTTAATTCATCACCAAATGTGGAGGACACCTCTCAAACGGACTGGGACGGCTGCTCTGTACTTTGGACTGGTTCTGTCACACTTGGTTGGAGAAGGTAGGCCTACGTATTATCTATTTATTTAAGGACTTTAATGTATCACAATGAGTGGTGGAGAAGGTAGTGAGATATTTTACTGAGGTAAAAGTAGTAATAGCACTATAAATGACCTTGATGAGAGCCATGAGAGAGAACATGACAGTGAGTGTGCCATAAAACAAAACAAAAAAAAGAACTATGAGCTAAAAGAGGCTAAAAAGTATAGAAGCCTGAAGAAGAATATACGTATGGCTTGTATATTCTATCTCGTAAGATATTTATTTTGTGATAACTGAATACAAGCATTGCCGCTCTCTGTAAGAAAAAGGTAGTGTAGAGCTGCAAAGTTAGCGGTAATTGTATCTGTGGGTTTGTCATGTTCACATTTATCATCAATCATTTGATTAATTGTTAATAGATCATTATTTATTTTATTATTTCCTAACAAGGGTCCTATGTTCCCCGCTTTTTTTGAAAATGGGTCCTATGTTCCCCAGTTTTTTATTTTTTTCCACCCTCTAACCCTAACCCTAAACATAACCGGCAAATAGGCCTGTAGGCCTACAGGCCTTAACCCTAACGCTAACCCTAACCCTAACCCTGTAATCTACTGTAAAAAAAAATGCTGAATTAAATCAGTGAAGGCTTATGTCATGCAATTCGGCATAGGACCCGGGAAACATATACCCAGGGAACATAGAGATGATTCCATTCAGATTAGTCATTCACAGCGGCCTCCTGTGTGTCTCCAGGCAGTGCTGTAAAGGTCCTCTCTCAGCCTGGTCAGCGTGTCACTTTGCCCTGTCCCTATCACTATGAAGACCACACACACATCTCTCAGCTGTCTGTGCAGTGGAGGAGCCCACACAACGAACTGCTGTGTCACTACATCAAACATAAAGCTTTTCAGAACTGTACGGCGGGCTACGCCATCGC
>CM049395.1:30265000-30550000 GCA_026929865.2 Hyperoplus lanceolatus | reverse complement strand
ACTGGTTTTCAGTTCTGGTTATTTCTGAAGATTCGGAAGATTCACATAAATAAAGTTGCAAATATATATTTTTTTTCAATGAAAAAGACTCGGTGATTATCTCAAGCAGACAATGTAGTTTCAATAAGAAATTATTTTGGTGAGGACTATTTTCAGTGGTGGATGAATCCACATTTGGTGCTCGTGTGAGTAATCCTGACAAATATTTGATACACACGTAACAATCCGGCCAATGTTTACGAAATCAAAATCAAAATGTAAGATTCAGCCTACTACACCATTTAACAATTAGATTAAAGTTTTTAGAGTTTCTGTTCATCAAATATAGTTTTACAAACTGCCACCCCAAAGAAAACAATCAAAGACATTCAATAAAGCATGATTATACATTATCATCATGGTTTTCTCAGTATGGAGACAGTTTCCTCAAACAAAAATAACGATCGTATCTCTTTTTGCACACAGCTTCACAATCACAACTATCTTCAATTTCAGTTTTGGGTCAATTGTCCCTCGATATTTGTAACATTCCACAATCTACCTCTAAATGGATGTTACTTTGTGTGTGGGCCTGTCTTCGCAGATTCATTAACATTTCATTGATTTTAGATATGTTTAATATTAGAACGCTTCTGAATTTAAAAAAAAAATCTTCTGTGAGGCTGTGGCTGGCCTTGTTGTACTGGAGCCAACTAACAATAACAATCATCTGCATACTTCTAAAAATTGTCCTATTTTCACACCTATTCTGAAACATATTTGTGTGCAGAGGATAAATAGTTGAGGCGATAGCAGAAATGCATTTACTCTCACTCTTTGTGTCCTATTATTGAAAAAGTCTAAAAGTCCATCCCATTAAACTATTAGGGGAGAACGGGGTAAGTAGGCACACTTTTTACTCTAGTGAGAATTGCTTATCACCTAAACATCTTTCAATAGTCATTCCTATATTAAATTGAAGCTTAAGGTGTTGGCTTGAAATGTGTACCCCTCACTTTTTATATTGTATTGTAATAAAGAAGAAATTAATCATCAAAGACACCCTTACACATTGTGACAACCAACCCCATCAAGGGATCGGTTGTCAAACACTATGGGGTTGTTTGTCACAATGTAATCTTAATGGGAATAATCTTAAAAAGAAGGCGAGAAAGTAGAACTAAATTTGAAAGTTTAATTGCATTGTCAAGTTGACAAATAGGCCTACATAACTTAATGTAGCCTTGGCAGCTGGTCTAGTTTGGGATGCACTGGGTTGTTTTGATTTTGTTGCCCTTTTTTCTTTTGCTCACTAGCTGCCTTTTCCTGCTCTATTCTTTCCTTCTCTGGGGTGTCAGTGAGGATGCAGCTTGACAATTTCTTTCGTTATTGGGTTCATTTTCTGGCTGCAGCCTTGAGATAACATGTGACAACCAACCCCCAAAAAAATTTGACGACCAACCCCAACTTGAATTTCTTGCGAGCATCAAGGCCAACAACCATCTGACAACTAATTAGCTTGCTAACCACAATCTAAACTATAGTTTACCCTTCACACTTTGTATGGGTAACAAGTGTTTTGTTATAAACCCATTGTGCAAAAGCCTAGAAGAAAAATACTGAGGAGCTAAATATTTTCAATTTGACATGAAAAACACAAACAGTCGTCTCACCTCAAATTCAGCAGTCTAACTCCAAGGAAGACTATGTAAGTGACCTCTGATCCCAGTTATGGATATTTACATATGAAAATTTCACAGACAGCGCCTTCTGGTTCCGAGATATAGCGATTGTGACAACCAACCCGTGTGACAAATTACCCCGTTCTCCCCTACTTATGAAAAAGTGTTATAAATGGAAATGCATTTTTCTCCAGTTGTTTCAAAAAGTAAGTTTATGTGAAATTTTCTAATCCATTGTGTCGTCTTTAAACCGAATGGGTTTACAAACTCTGCACAGTTTCAAACACTGCTAATCCTATTTCCCCATAATGCAACCCGATATAGTTTCTTTTGTTAGACTCTCCCTGTTTGGTGAATGTCTCAAAGAATGCCCCTTTAACAAAATGTTTTCTTTTTCTTATCACTTATGATACAAAAGCAAAGAGTTCAAAGAGAGTCATACATTTCACCAATCTGAATAAATTGCAGCACAAACAGGCGCTTGTAAAGAGAAGTTTGTGGTGTATATTATTTAAACACTTCACTGGAGTAACAAGTGGAAACCAATGGAGCTCTGGATCAGGTCTTTTTGTTACATTTTATCGGCGTCTGCAAAAAGCCCTCACTGCTGGCGAAGGCCAGAACGCATGATAACTGGCCTTCTGTCAACAGCAGGATGTGAGGTTTTCTGAGGACGTCCTGGATGCCTGCCAGAGCTGTGAATGGAACCTGATGTTATATATACTGTAGAGTGTGTTTGTGTGTGTCTGCCATGTGAGTAGCCTATTTTAGTGGCGAACAGCAAATGTATGGCTGGCCACAGCTGGCTGTACTTTTCAGGGGCCGTATTCACAAAACATTTTATCTTAGCACTAAGAGTAATCCTAAGGAGCACTAAAAGTTCTTAGTAAGGAGTAATTTCTTAAAATCTATTCACAAAGCTGATAAGACCAACTTTTACTAAGGAATGGGAGGGACTCCTTAGCTAAGACTAGAGGGCGGTGTTGACTCTGTTGCTATGGATGATGTCATGTTCATACCTTCTATGCCTACAGTGATTGGCTGAGAGGGAATGAGAGCTAAGAGTGAATTTATAATAGAAGCACTGTGGGAGATATCCATATTGTTTCGCTGTATTAAAGTAAAGAGTTTTTATATAGAATTAATGACAATTGACACTGATTTAACATGAAACCAAGATAGGCCTACTGCAGGGTTTCCCACACATTCTTTCACAATTAGCCCACAATAGCGCCACATAGGTCTATTCATTTTAAATTTTACAATGATTTGAATCGGAAAAAATATCCTCATTGAAGAGCTGCACGCCATGCACTCTTACTGTATTTCTCTCAACGGCGGACTATGCAGCAATAGCCAGACAACGACAAACCGGGAAATTCACCATTTCGAAACAACAGCCGGCGAAATCGTAAAGTGCATGCGGAAGGAAAAAGGCGAGACGCGCAACTATACAGTAGCGGACCTCTGGAACGGAGGAGATGCTGCGAAGCACCATATAGGCCTCAAGTAGGAAATAATTGTTCAGACACAATAATCAAAAAACCATGATCATGGAAATTTTACTTTGAAAGGCAAAAAACAGTTTTTTGAGCTTAAATGTGCATAGGATGAGTCAAATGGATGGCTCTTCTAAAATATGTGGTCACATTTCCAATTTCTTCTATGGTTTTCTAGAAACAAGGGATGGCACATTTCCCCAACCGCACAACTTAGGCCACTCTCCCTTATGCATTACCTACTACAGTTTTTTTTAATTATTATTTTTTAGTTACTATAGTTTTTTTTACTAACTACTATACATAGTCATGCATTACCTACCTCAGAGTTGTATTTTTTTAGTAACTACATAGTTATGCATAACCTACTAGATAGTTTGTGCAGTAGGTTTAAACATTTTTTTTAGTAACTACTACATAGTTTTTTTTAGTAACTACTACATAGTTATGCATTACCTACTACATAGGTTTTTCCAGCCTTTAAAGGTCACATATTATGCTAAATGCACTTTTTAAATGTGTCCCAAGATATCCATGAGTCCACGGTGTGCCTAGAGACTGCCAAAATATTTAAAAAAAATAACAATCTCTCCTTTTCTCACTCTCCCCCTTTCTGAAACCCCCACCCCTCCCCCCAATATACTCCAGTCAGAATTCTCCTCGTTTCTGACCTCACAAACTGGAAAGCCAGAAGCTTCCACTGTGCAGCCCACACCCCTATTTCTTATTGGTCCACGGCCCCGACAGACAGAGGGCGAGGCGTATCTGGCTTCGCTTCCGGACAGGGGGCGGGGGGAGCTCAAAGATTGTATATTTACGAGGGGAGCTGCAGCTCCTTTAAAAAAAATAGGCCATTGTGAGATTAGCTGAACATCAGCATTGTACAATAAATTATCTGAAAGTTTTGTTCAGCAAACAATTAAAGAAAAACGTATTAGGGACCACTAAGACCATATAATATGGTGTATAATAGTACCGAAAAGTGTATAATATGGGAGCTTTAACAACAATTAAAACTGTATCTTCACCATGAACAATTTAAGGTATTGTATTGGAAAGGTGTGCATGTGTCTGCATTCTCTAATGAAACAGGTGAACACATGATTTCTTTTTATGACAACAAACAAAGAATCTGCAGTCTCAGCCAAAGAACACCTGCAGCTGCAACAACAGTATGTGTGTTGTCACTAAATCTTTTATTTCCATGAGTCCTTATCATATAGATATCCCTGATATTTCTGCAGGGAGTTATTTGTTTGGAGAAAATAATAGTTGTGACTCAGTAAATGGAGAGCTGTTTCATCTTCCCTCCTGTCCATTTTTTACTACGGTGAAACGAGGCAGCGATACGCAGGGTGGGATGAGCGCTCAAGGACGCTTTGTATAGAGCTGTTAAGCGGAAGTGGCGGAATTACGGGGCATGGGACCTCTCGGCTGAAAAAAAATGAATGGGAGTCTATGGAAAGTAATCTACTATTTTCTGGTCCCAGTCATTAAATGCCTTGGATTACATATATGTTTTGTATGGGTCTAAATGATCATTTTTCATGTGAAGAGTTTGACGGTATGTTGTATGATTATTCGTCTAACGGCTTTTGAAAAAATGTTACGAGAACAACTACAAGTCTTGTCGCCTCTGTGACGTCACCTCAACACATTCCCTCCACTTCTTGACTGACAGTGCTAATGCTAATGGCTGGCGTGGACAACGCCAACAATCTCCCCACTCGAGAAATTGAAACTCTCCACATGTGTAGTGGTTTTCGCCACGCTGAAGACTTTTGTCTTGTCATTGAAAGAAAGCGGTAAAGTGCATTAAAGACACAGCCATGTTTCTGAGCTAGGCGGCTGCCAGTGGTGGTGACGTGTATCATAAGTGTCAAGAGCAGCGAAGAGCTGTAGTCCACAAAAGCGCTCTGCACAAAACCTGACCGTATCCAGCTTCTACTCGCTAAATTGTTCCATTCTTTGCACGAAAAAATACCATCTAAATCCATACAAAACATATGTGTAATCTAAGGCATTTCATGACTGGGACCAGAAAATAATAAATTTCTTTCCATTGACTACCGTTGTAATTTTTCGAGCCGAGAGGTCCCATGTCCCGGAAGTAAGCCACTTCCGCTTAACAGCTCTATTTGGTCTGCGCTCTGTTCAACCATCTAGCACAACAGACCAGCCAAACAAACTGGTACAAATGCCAACAGGCCAGCACCAGCTGCCTGAGTTAAAGTATGTAATCAATGAAACAATGTTAAATGTTCACTAGTTCCATTTTCTGCTGCTGTTCTGTGTTCTATTTCATTGCAAGTTGAATACTTTCAGGTTTGGACTGTGTGTCAGACAAAGCAGGGGATTTAAAGACCTCACCTGCGCATTTGTGATCAGCCTTTCTCAACATTTTACAGTAAAAGCAATTAATACATTTATTAAAAAAATTCTCATCAGTCCATTGTTATCCAAACACTCTTAAACTGTCAAACTGTGTTTTCAGGCCCCCTTCAACAATGCAACATAAAGAAGAAAATGTATAAGAGATAAACACAAAATGAAGAGAGCCCCTTTAGGCCTTGATAAACACAAAAATACTGCAAAGACGTACTGCACATGAAATAGAATAATGCGAATTGGGTTCAGATTTCAGATTTGATTTGTACAGTGAGATATCTGTCCCTGAGATTCTTGACTCCAACCCAGTACATTGGAGGTGGATTGAATTCCGTTTGTGCTGCTCACAGCATTGGAAAAATGATTTTCTTTTAAATGGACAGAATTAACGTCCATTGCAAGGATAGATATCACTAGAGGTAAATGACAAAATATGTAATTTAGGAGAACAGACCCTTCACATCTGAGCTGTGGGAAGTAGCTGACAATTTACCTGATCAGGACACTGCAAATGAGGAGGTCATAATGAAGATTAAATCATTAACAGCTGAACCTAATCAGCAGAAAAATACTCTTTATTTAGCTCTCCTATAGGACAATGTAGGAAACTGTACACAGACGCAACATTTACGTCCCCAGTCTCTTCTTCTCTTATCTCAATCAACACGTTTCCTGTTCAGGCTCTGACGCAATGTTCTTCCTCCAGGGCAGCATGTACAAGTACCTGAATTATATGATAGCATTAGCAGTGTTTGCTGTTGTTACAGTGGCCGTTATAGTCTTTTCTTTATATTCCAGGGGTACAAACTGTAACAGCAGTAAAGAACATGGCCTGTTATATTGTGTGTACAGAGGCCTATTGTGTTCCTCAGGCTTTTGTTAAAGAGGCTGCTGCGTAAAGCACATAAAAGAGGCATTAATCACATTCATGCAGCATGAAACAGAACGTCCCTGGTATTTGTCGTAAATGTTGAATTTATGGCCACGAGATTCACGAGTGTCCGGAGCAGATAGAAGCTGAACGCTACCCACACTAACAAACTCACATCCCAAATGACTTGAGCTTTGGTCTCCAGATGGAGAAAATAATTTTCATTGTTTTAACATTTAGAAGGAAAAACCAATCTCTCCAAGGTTTGTTTGAACATAATGATGTGATGTATTGTTATAGATACATGGTTGATTAGATATTGTTTTTAAAGGGTGGAATGATTCAGACTGTGATCTTAATTCCTGCTGTTAAAGTGAGCATGGACACACGCTTACTTGCAGCCACAGCTACCTATTCCAGACCTCTTCAATCCCATTTCAAATTAATTTCAGTCATCTTTTCTTATTTCTTCGCCCATTGATCATCTCTAGATCTCAGATTAACCCTTGGACTAACTTAGCAAACTGTATATAAAGAATAGTTTAAACCAGCTCCATCCATGTCAGTTACAACAGTAAAGTGCTGCTTACATATTGATGCATCCATATAAATCTTATATCAGTCAAAATATTATGTAGGTAAGTTCCAGGAGTGTTCCTTTACTTTTAGTATGTTTTGCTCTACATATAGTAATTATGTAGGCCTACTTTTATCTAAATGGGATTTAAATGGAGGACTTTTACTTGTAGGGAAGTATTCTATCGTGTTGCTTTTTTTTACTAAAAGAAGGATCTGAGTACCTCATCCACCACGCTGTAAGTAACAGTACTGCAGTAGTAGTATTATGTCATGTCTCCGCCTCTGTCCTGCAGGTCACATGTGCAGCTTTCTGTCCTGCCGTATGCAGATTTCTTCACATGGCTCACACCACATCGCTCAATGTGTCTGTGGTGGCGTCCCTCTGTTTGTTTGTGTGTGTGTGTGTGTGTGTGTGTGTGTGTGTGTGTGTGTGTGTGTGTGTGTGTGTGTGTGTGTGTGTGTGTGTGTGTGTGTGTGTGTGTGTGTGTGTGTTTCACTGCAGGCCTTTACACTGAACATGTGACTCCAGGTATATTTCAACAGTTATGTAACTCTTATCCCGCTGTCTCTCTCTCTCTCTCTCTCTCTCTCTATATCTCTCTTCCATTCCCACACCCACCCACACACACACACACACACACACACACACACACACACACACACACACACACACACACACACACACACACACACTCATGTTTCCAGGAACAGTAAATGTCCACATATGACATGATCTTAATAATGTCCGGTTGCATAACTTGGGGGTTGGCTAAAAAGGTGCTCTCTTATTTACAGCAGCATGCAAGCACGTGTGTGTGTGTGTGTGTGTGTGTGTGTGTGTGTGTGTGTGTGTGTGTGTGTGTGTGTGTGTGTGTGTGTGTGTGTGTGTGTGTGTGTGTACTTGTACATGCATCTTTTTGAGGACGAATTTAAGCTTTTAACCATTGGAGTGAGGACATTTTTGATAAGCGCCTGTTTAAGTTATGTTTAGGTAAATTTTCGTGTAAGGTTTGGGGTAGGTATTAAGTTGTGATGGTTAAGGTAAGGGTAAGTGGGAATACATTATGCCAATGAATGTCCTTACAAAGATAATACAAGGATGTGTGTGTGTGTGTGTGTGTGTGTGTGTGTGTGTGTGTGTGTGTGTGTGTGTGTGTGTGTGTGTGTGTGAATATGAGGCATTAAAATAAGATAATCGTAAATCTCTCAGTGCAAGTGACTTTGTATCAGCGATCCCTGTTACTCATTGGCTTCTTTGGCAATTCAAAAGTGACACAAATGCTTGTTGTTTTGTGAAACAGCAGTGCTGTGGAACACACAGTCACAGTGCTAGCTCGTTGACATTTAGTGCTTAACCCATTGCAGTGGACAAAATCTCTCTACATTAAAAAACTATTACTCTTCGGCGAGCAATAAACTGTCATTCGGACACTTCACGAAATACAGCTGATTGGAATGTCTTGGTTAAACGAAAACAAAAGTATTAGGTATTTACATTTTGACATTGGTGCTCAATGAAAAGTTAAATTGATTTGTTTCTTGGCAATTTTAGCATAGAATGTACTTTAAGCTATAGCCTACTATAACTTTATTACTAAACTATCACTACTTTTACTGCTGTGTTGTTACTATGAGGCTAGGTTCCGATTTGGTTCAGTCTGTTCTGTGTTTTGTGAATGTCTCTAGACACCAACGCAGAGCTGATCCGTGTTTTCAGACATGCTATACAGCCATGCATAGTTGGCACAGAGTCAACTGCCTGTTGTATAAACAGCATGACTATTTGATGCTGCGTTTATAAAAGCTTTACAATACAACCTTCATGCAGTGTGGTGAAGGGTCCCTAAAAAGTTGGCAGTAAATTCTGTTTTCACCTGAGAACAGAGATCACTCCTGTGTGACTGCTAAAGTATTTGTGCTGATGGAGGTTAGCAGAAATATATTCATCCGGAAACATTAGCCATTTTACCATTTTAGTGCAAAATTACAATTTTTACTTTTGATATTAAGGTAAATGTACTTTTACATGAGTAAGGTTTTGAATGCAGGTGAACGCAGACCAGAACCACACACACACACACACACACACACACACACACACTCTCTCTCTCTCTCTCTCTCTCTCTCTCTCTCTCTCTCTCTCTCTTTCTTTTCTTTTTTTTTGTGTATGGACATGACAATGACATTGGACGAACCAGATGCAATGTTTTCAGTGTATTAGCATAAATGCTAGTTAACAACACCGGTCCACAGGAGGCTTTTAAAAACAACACAATAAACAAGTCAAAACAAAAACAAGATCAGAATACTGATAAAAACTGACTAGCGTGTGGGTTTGCACCTCAGGGCTAAGCTCCCACACGACTTCACTTAGTGCACGTCATTAGACCTGACAGAGAATTGATGACCAGCTTTTCATCTCCTAGACACTGCAGGAGGGCAGCAGCTGAAATCCTTTTTAATTACGGATGAATGGGTTTATGGGATTCGAGCATTTCACCCCAACTACACACACATACACACGCTCACACTCACAAGGTTTGACTCGATTAGGGTTAGACCAATATCTCAACTTAGACTTTATTAAATAACTGGCATGTTAAACTCAGATCAGTTTGATCTGCAAATTGTGGCAATGCATTTCTGCTCTTTGCATTTGATTAATCTAACCGTTCAATAATGTATTTTGTAAATAAATTCCTAATTTCAAAACTTGATTCATTTATTTTTCCTTTACTTACTAAATGTTTCTACACTTGGCTAAAACTTTGAGGTGTAAAAAACTGGAAATAATACAGATTTTGAATACTGAAGAATAATGTTTTGATATGAGATAAACAGGCAAAGAAACGGAAAGATATTTATTTTGAAATGTTGGCTGTTTGCAGCTTTGAGTACATTTCATCCTGTATCAAACCACATTGTGTTTGACGTGATATTAGAGGTGAATTGATTGATTTGGGATTTTTCGTTAGCTTAGTTGTGTTAGCTTGCCAGCAACAGAAGTTTAGTAACTTGATGGCAGCTCAGCAGCACACAGTATGAGTTTTGATTATAATACTGTATATGGATGATTAAAATTACATAGCATATAGCCTACTTAAGCATGGTAATTACACAAAGTGAATAATCCTATATGATCTGACTCAGCATCAGTACTTGGCCTGAAGCTATGATTATAACATAACATTGGCCTAAAGTGCAGATCACATTTTCTCTTTGTTTCTGGATCATATGAATGAAAGACTCTCAAGCGTAAAATTCCCTATAAATGAACAAAACACAGAAAGCCAAACCATCTCTGCAAAAAGGAGAAGAATTTAAATGAACCCATTGTTTATTATACTTCAGTGAATGTAAATGGTCATTGTTGGAAAATATGGGCAACAGGTTTAAGATTTCCTTTCTTCACGTCTTATCCAGTATAATGTTATCACTTACAGGAAATGACACCCTGGAACAATTCGTGGTTTCAGTGGTCTTAAGCTGAGTGGAAGTGCAAGTCATTGTCGGACAAAAGCAGCAGGCTATGTATTGGACAACTGATAGGCTCAGTGTGCCGGGGGAGAAGAATGAGTGTGGATAGGAAGCAAGGGGCAGGGGGCCACCAGGGAGCAGAGGAATTAACGCAAAGCTCTATGAACTGGGGGATCACATTCATGTCACTGTGTTACTGAAGCTGTCAGGACTATTTTTTCATGTTAATGAGGTGAATTATCGCTATGTTGCCAACAGTTAAATGAGTATAACAACGCCACTCTCATGTTATATGAGCCTTGAGAAGCTGCTTTTCTAAGCTTAGGAAGCAGGGGGAAAGAGTTCATTGTGTAAGTACACTACAGCATGTTCCACTTGTTGGCTACCATATTGGTCTAAATAACCGACTTTTCCAGGAAGTCCTCAAATGCAGCATTAATTAGCCCTTTCGGTCTTCACGTGCTGCAGTGCGCCTCTCATCCAATGGGAGAGCTTAATTGAAGGAGCACGGGCTGGTGACGCGCTACAGTGTTACGTCACGGCGCGTGATCACGTGTGCACTCCCTTGTTTATTTTTCCACAGTAATTTCCATTTTGTGAAAGAGCGCTTCCTGCCTGTACCAGACTGTACGCAAGTGTGTGTAGCTTATTCCAGGCAGGGGCGGATAGGTAGAGACTCGTGCCCCGCCCCTCCGGAACACGTTGCCCTGGGAGAGGCTGCACGGGCTGGATGGGAGGGATGGGACTCCAGCCTTCCGCCCGCCTCCCTGACTCCCTTTCCTGCGTCTGCTGCTTTCATGGTTTCGCTCCATCCATCAGTGAGCTCGCTCCACACACACGTTTGCTGCCACTGCTGAATGTCCTCAACTCTCCGAGCCGGACAGGAAACACACGCTTCACTTCTGGTAAGTGACGGTCTGCTGATCTCTCTCTCTCTCTCTCTCTCTCACACACACACACACACACACACACACACACACACACACACACACACACACACACACACACACACACACACACACACACACACACACACACACACACACACACACACACACACACACACACACACACACGCACGCACACACACGCGTCACGTGCCTCTTCTGCTTTTATTCAACTCACCTGGATTCTTAATATGTCATTGTTATTATTATAATAATGAGAGAGATAGGCTACGAGAGGCTCCTGCGCAAAATTAAAAGCCGGTTTGTGGAGATGATGTTTGCGGGTCTACACACGCAGCTCTGCACCGTTCCGCGCACGCAGGTCAGGTTCAATTAGACTAGGCTATGTGGATGTTAGAAATACCTTCCGCTGGTTACATTTTAGCAGCGAAGTTTTAATGTAAGCCTATTTCATATTCAAGGGGTCCCGTGGCGGTGCCTGTCAGCGGACAGATGTGTGTTTCTGGAGATCATCTCTATTATGCACCATGGACCGTGGCACTTGTAGGCTACCAGCAGTGTGTGAGCGGGCATGCGAACTGTCTTGCGAGGGGGGAACAGGTCCATGTGTCGGGATGTTTTTTCTTACATAATGTTGGACGACCTGCCCGTTTGGAAGAAGCAGAGAGGAGAGGGTTATTTAATCCACCGGCCTGTGGATCGAGTTATTTCACGCTGCTGCGCTGTTGTGTGGCTGAGTGCCGGATTCTGGCACATCACATGTTCTGTAGTGTAGCTTACAACATGGCTGGAATAAAAAAAAAAGAACACTTATGTCATGGTTTAAAATTCCCCCAATTTGCATTCAAATCTCCAAATCCGAGTCAGTTAATTTAAATGTTAAAACTGTCCGAATTAGAGTTGAATCTAGAAATGTTCAACTGAAATTTGAACATTTGATGGTTTTCTATTTGAGTAAACTGAATATCTTTTTTCTTTGTTGGACGAAACAAAGGCTTTTGGGATCTGTTATGGATTTTCAGCATTTTCTGCTACTCAAGAGACCAAATGATTAAACCGTGACCTGAGTACATCAATCAAGTACATAATGTTCAGAATGAAAATAAGAGTCTGACTTCAGTTTCGAAGCCTTTTCTTTACTGCCTGGTGTTTAATTCAGCTGGACAAATCTGGATATCCAAACAATATAATACATTTGATTTTATTCATTTTTTACTTTAATTACCTTTAAGCGTGGGACATGGGTGACTTAAGGTGATGCCCTTAGAGGCAAAGCTATTTAATTTCCAATTTAGAATTTTTTTATTTTTTGTTTTACAAGATTCGGTTTGAAATATGTGATCCTCCCGCCACCATAGAGGCATGAATCTGTCAGTTTCCTAATTTGTCTGTCATTTCCTCAAGCTGATGCCTGAAATCCTCTATATTTAGACACATGTGTAAAAGCTTCTGAGGTGTTAATATGATTTTAAAGTCCGTATATTTCCCCTCTACATGTCTTATTTCCTAAACCTCTCAAACCATTTGTCTTTTATTCCCCCTTAAGTAGCTTTAAGGTCGTTAAAACCATCTCAATCCACGGCGCCTTGTTCCAGTTCTTCATTGAAGCCATGTCATGTCCATTGTCTACACCTGCTGCAGCAACACATCTAATATTCTAGATGCGTTGTGCATTATTCAACACCCATTTCAGAAAAACTCCAGCCTGAAATTCTTTAATCTTTTGTGACGTTTTGGATCTACACTCTGGTCTAAAATAACATTCTGTAGCTTTAAACATGCATGTATTGACTGACTCACCTAAAAGGTCAGTGTGGGGTTATAAGGTCAAACTGTGTGGAGTATTTCTAAGCCTTACATGTGTTTTTTGTGGCAGGTGCGTGATGCTCTTTACTGGATGACAGTCTAGCTACACACCATGTCCACCTCAGACTCGGATTACTCCATCGACTGGCTCGCCAGCGATGAGGACGACTGTGACAGCACCAAGAGATTAAGTCCTCCTCCCGCCGAAGATCTGCCGGCACCGCCATCTTCATCATCATCATCATCATCATCATCATCATCTTCATCATCATCATCATTATTATTAAGGGAATCTCCTTCAAGCTGTAAACACTGTGGAGCGGCACGGAGCAGCAGCAACAGTAGTGACCCCTGTGTCTGTAAAGATGGAGGCCGCTGTGGGGTCGACGCCCACCTGCAGCAGACTATAGCAGTCAGTCTGTCTCAGGGATTTACGTCTGTCTGTGAGTCCAGGCATCACTCCACCAGGAAGAGAGCACGCCATGCCGCTTCGTACTCACACTGTGAAAAGCCTCTGGCGGACACTGAAAACCAACTATTCTCGCAAAAGGTGAAGGGGGCTTTTTCTTTTGCAGTGTTAAACTGTTATTTGCTGCTGTACTGTGAACACAGTGATGACACAGAGGGACGTAATCTTATGGTGGTTTAACTATAGACTGCTGTCCTTCAGATATCTGCCATGACAATACAAAGAGATTTAAAAAAAAAAAAGAAAAATGTTTCAATCTCTCAGGATCATTTTCATTTTTTTTTCATTTTCCTTTATTTAACCTCAAAAGATCAATTGAGGGGTGACCCTCTTTTACAATGATGTCGAGTTTGTACAGATACACAATATTCAATGAGAATACATAACAAGTTTACACACACACACACACACACACACACACACACACACACACACACACACACACACACACACACACACACACACACAGACAACAACAATTTAAAACATTCAGATCAATTGAATGAAAGAGACAATAGCCTAATTAAAACAGTTACAAGTGTAGAGGGGCTGATTCAAAATAATGATTTTAAATTGGTTAACAGTTATGAGTGTATTTATTTTAAATGTATGTTGTAGGCTGTTCCAGGAGTCAAAAAGGAGATCAAAAGGTGTATTCTGTCTTATGTTACTTAACCAAAAGTGTGTGTACAGTCCATGGGCATCAATCAGTTCAATCCAGATTTTAGAGCCTGGTTATCAGTGACAAAAGTATTCAGATCCTTTACTTAAAGTGACTATGTGCGTTTTTGAAAAGAGGAAAGAAGACCTGACCAGGATCTGACCATTCCAGTTTGAATGGCTGTCTGGTGCTGCTGGGTCTCATGTATCCAGTCACGTGTGAAGTTGTCGATTGTGATTGGTTTCCCCATTATTGTTGGTTATCTGTTAGTAGCAGCCTCTCATTAAAGAGCTTGCATACATTTATGTTCAGCGATAATGCTGCACTTATGGCGTCAAGTGGGAGTTGTTGTTAATGGACATTTGGTTGCTTAGCCCAAAATCAATAAGTCATTGACAAAATGAGGAATTGAAGTAAATCAGAGAAGCTGTAAATCATGTGCAGCAATACACACTGTGTCTCAAGGCTACACACACACACACACACACACACACACACACACACACACACACACACACACACACACACACACACACACACACACACACACACAGTACTCATTACATTAACTGAGGTCTGGGTGATTATGTGTCTTATTCAATCCTGTGTTCAGTTTTAGGATGGGAAAGAGCAGTGCTCTGCTGTGGATGGGTACGCTTAAGTGGCCATTAGAAAGCACTTTGTACGTCTGCAATGCTGATAGCCTATACACTAACTGGGTAATCTGTTTCACACAGTGCATGGAGCTGCAGCGCTTCATCCAGCCTCTGTCCTCCATCCTGCGGGGCCTGAGATCAGGCAGGTACTCTGAACGTAAGTGTCTAATCTGGGCTTTCACAATCCCCTCCTCCAGCACTGCTTTGTTAATGGACACGTTTTGTGCAGGTCACACTGCTAAATATAAACACATCATGTCGGGATGGTTGACGCAAATTGGGGTAATTATAAAGGCATGTCACTGGATGTTCTCCTGAATCAGACCAGACTCCCAAAACATGTGATGTCAGTTAGTCCAACACTTTGGTCCACAGGGAATTATGTCATCAGCCATTGGCTGGAATCTGGATTAACATGAGATTTGATCCAGACATCCATGTTCCACAGAGGATAAATCCTACTGACTATGGTTATCCCCTGGTTTTCCATGTTGCACAGTTGGGCTCAATATTGGTCACTATGAACAGAAGTGAGCACCCCTTATCTACTGTAGTGCCACCAACTTATCAAAATGTCTTCTTGACTAATTCTTCTGTTCGTGACGGGATACGTTTCGAGTAATGATGTGGTTGGTTTACTGTCACTTAAGAAACAGCTTACTGGCTTTGTTATCTTGTTTGTATAATTAAGATACACAAACATAAATGTGTGAAATGTTTAAGGGCTTATCTGCTACAGCCAATTCTTAATGAACCACAGTTAATTGGTCCAAAAATCACTTCTGTGCAGCGTCTCCAACAAAAAAAAACTTTGGAAGTTGAGTTGACGATTTAAATATTTAAATTTAAATATTATCACATTTGGATGTTTTTATGTTAAAGTACACATTAAACGTGTAGATATCTAATTATAATACACCATTCATTAGAGAGATATAAAAAGCGTATGATGCCAAATGACGTTGGTGTATGCCTTTTGAGTCACTAAAATATTCTCTTCGCAATTAATAGTTGCGCATTTAGAAATAATTAAAACTGGACGTTCACAATAAAACACTCACGGGACATAACAGCTGAAGAAAGGCATCAAAGGCTTCACGAGTCATTTAACATCTCTTTTAAACCAAGACTGCTTCAGAGATAAAAGACGGGATCAAAGACGCTTCATTGTGCACACAAGTTAGGGGAGATACGAGCGGAAGAATGGCTGTTTGCACTCCTTCCTTCACGCTAACACTATTGTAAACGCTACAGTGCCACATGTGAGAGCAGCAAAGATGCAGACAGTATAGATGCATCACAATTTGCTGCTTTGTTCGTGGACAGCATAAAATGATGGACTTTAACCACAATAAAATATTCAACTCGTAAGAGATCGTCATCTTGAGGTATTCTCTCACCTAAACGTTCACCTTAAATGTAACAAACCCTCCAAACTTAATTTTTATGTGTATCATTTTAAATCCAGCCAGGGCAGTATGAAGAGTCTGCAGCCATAATGCCAATGTAATTATTGACCTCAGGGAAGTGTCAGAATAAATAGAAAGGTGACGTTTCTGTTGGTTTTAACAGTAAATGCTAATCGTGCTTCAACTTTTTACCTCAAAATGAAGTAGTACCTGATTTGGGTAGTAAATCCTCATGTCTTTGTAGTTGCTGCATGAACAATCACTTTATTTTATTATTCATATGTTATTCATCATTCAATTCATGAATCAGTTTAGCATATGCACATTTTGCAAGTATTTGGTCATAAAACAAATACATTGGACACATGCATTTTGAGCTGGTGAAGGTGTTTGAGAAAAGTCATAAGGATTCATCTTCTGGGAACATAGACTGGGTGTGGACAACACAGCAGAGGTCAGAAGTGTAAACGTGGTTGGACTGAGAGCGGTAGGGACACGTGCCTCCTCTCCTCTCCTCACACTCACAACACACGTCTCTCTCCTTGTTCCCTGCAGGTCTCAGCAGTTTCCAGGAGAGCGTAGCCATGGACCGTATCCAGAGAATAATGGGGGTCCTACAGAATCCAAACATGGGGTAAGTCACTTGGAATTACTTCAGCGGCTTCCAACATCTGCTTGTCAAAACAAAGGCTGTAGAAACCACAGCATGCATACACTATGTTCCTTCTTCCTGTGTGCTGATCAGATGATAGTGGCCACATGTGATCATCAACAGTTGATTGAATTTCTGATGTAGTTGTAATAGTAGTGGTGAGATTTGCCAAACAAATCTGGTGTTTTGTGGTCGATGGTGAATGACACTTCACAGTCACTATTGATCACATGCTTATAAAGCAGGCCTCTCATTTGATGGAGGTTTGTGCAGAGCAGGCGGTAATGGGTCTGAAAAAGTGGAGCTGCAAATCTCCATTTATTGAAAGAAATTTGAGGACGAACATTTGCTCCACTGTCTTAAAATGTGTCTTTAACTATGCCGTTGTATGAGGTTGTTTAATAAATATTGTCAGAGATATTTTATATTACTGAAATCGTATTTATACCATTTCAATTTCAAGTATTACAGAGTCAGAGTTTAAGGAGCGACACTACTACAAAATCTTCTTGAAGCCTTTTAAAAATGTAAAAAGTATATATATATTTTTTTTTAACAAATCCTACTTAATTCATTTTTTTCAAAGCTTCACTCCTTGTTTAGGTACAGCACTGTGAACATCAGCTGTTTTGAAATATGCAAGGAAACTTTGAGAATCAATGTATGTTATATTAAGATCTTAAATTCTTAATAGTTACAAACATTTTTGCATGTCTCGCTTTTAGTTCCAATATTATAATATAACATAAGACATGAAATGCACATCGCTAAGAAAGTTTCATCTGTTTTTACGTTTTATTTTCAGAAATAATAGATAACCACATAAAAACAAAATGTTAATCCAAAAGTCTTAGAGCCCAAAACATGTTTAATGGTTTGTTTTTCTAACAAAAATTATGTTTCAACTTCCAGTAGAAAATATAAATGTCATACAAACGTTGTTATTCTTACCTGCGTCATACATTCTTGCTGCACTTTGAACAACCTGGAGTAACGTCACAGACATGAGGTCTGGAGTCACAGATGTGACGGAGAGAGAGACCGCTGTTGTCACGTTTAAGAGCTTGTTTAAGTTTTCGATGCCAGATGGGTGGAGTTTGTCTGGGAGGAGAGCACAATGAGCTCTGTTAAGTTTGTTTGACGATCACAGGAAAACACTTTGAAGGTCATTTTATGCAGCTTACCAGGCTGCTATCAGGACTGTGCAGATTCAGTGAGCATCATTTGGAAGTAAAAGCTGTATTTTACAGTCAGAGTTTATTAAGGAGCAGTGATAGCAAATGACAGAATTAAAGTGACCTAGATCTTCTACAACTAAGAAATAGTATAAAGCCTGTATATAAAATAGTCATCGTAACCACACCCTAAATAGTCACAGTGAACTGACACCCTGAAGTACACTCCATCAGTGCAGTATGCTTCGAATGAAGTGTATCCCTGATCTCTCACCCCAGTCCCACTCTGTTTATGTATTCTGTCTGCATTTTTATTTTGTTTGTTGTCCATCTGTCTATTGTCTGTCGGCGTGCGGCCCATACATGTACTGTGGAGGGAAAAAGAATTTCCCCCAGGGCACAATAAAGTCTAAAGTCTTAAGTCTCTCCAAGAACTCTATGTCTGGCTTGTGTGTCTTTGAATGAATACTACAAATGAGGATGATCTCCTTGAAGAACTTCTTAGTGTTGCACTCAACTTGACACACCAAAATCGAATGAAATAGTTGTATGTCGAATGAAAAAGACATATTTTTCAACTTTGCACACCTGGCCAATCGCTGCATAGAGTGGGTGTGAATGTTGAATTGATGTTTTCGTAAAGGTTCGAGAGTTGTGAGTTGCATTACTCCCAATTCGTTAATATGCAGGTTTCAAATGCTGGTAGATGACAGACCAGCATTTTGTTGGAGCATACTGGGGCCTCAAATCTGCTATAAAACAGGACAGATTAGATGTCCACAGTTTCCTTTGTTGGCTAAGAATAGGAACGTTAAGACATTTCCTTGTGGTTTGATTGTAAAATTGACACTTTGGCTATAAAAAATGAACATAGGTTTGACACAGCACGTCTGAGCTTTACCACACATACTGTATAACACTGTAGGCTTCGAATCTTTCCCAATAATGTCAATTTTAATGAACACATACGGTGTGTGGTGCATGGCAACTATTTCAGGCATCCACCGTCATAATTTGGATGTTTATTCTTTTTAGGCTCCAGTGTTTCCCAATTGGCAGAATAAATCGCAGGTGGCAAAACATCAGATGTCAGAGGCCATAAACCTCCATGTTGGCTGGGATGTTTACAACCATAAAATGCAACTCAACTGGCAGCTTTCAACCTGCTATAACCTTTTTTTTCCCCACTTCCATGCAGTGAAAACAATTGGCTTTACACACTGCGTTCACCAGCAAGTCTCTAACTGTCTGTCTGTTCCTGGGAACAAAGTGTACAGCAGCCTTATTGTCACTTGTTTGCTGAAAACGTCTGTCAAAGAAACGAAGAGGAGACCTTCAGGACCATTTTTGTGATCAGATCGCTTGCTAATACTAAATATACTAAATAATACTAAATATGAATGCCAGCAGCTTCTAATATAATGCAGTCCTGTAGAATACAAAAAAAAAAAACGAAGGACACAAACATCACAACATTGATAATCAATTAATCATTTCAGTGATTTTTCAACAAAAGAAAAACTCAAAAATGTTCTCTGGTTTTAGCTTCTTTAATGTAAGGATTTATTATAAATGTATTCATAAGCAACATTTTTAAATTTAAAGAAAACTAAATGACAGTGGTGGGGAAAATATTCAGATCCTTTTTACGCAACCCCTTCATACATGAATTATAAACAGGAGTTTTTTTCTGCATGAATTTTTTTGAACACATTTTTTCAACTGAAGTAATATATATTAAACTAATAAAGGAATGGTACATCATTCAGTTTATTACAAACATCTGGAGATACATAGTTTTCAGCTAGTAACTAAAACTATCCGACAAATAATTTGCAGTAAAAAGTACATTAGCCTCTGAGAAGTAGTGAAGTAGAAAGCTGCATAAATTGGAAATACTCAAGTAAAGTAGATGTATTAGAGTGTATATAGTATGATGTCAGGGAGTGTGTGTGTGTGTGTGTGTGTGTGTGTGTCCTGGCTGAAGTGGTGCATTTTTTAGCTCCATCTCATGGCTGTGAGCGGTGGGCGGGGCCTGGACCGGTGCTTACAGCTTTATTTATAGGCTGTGAATGGAACGAGGGCCGTCCCCCGCTGCTGACACGTGTGGACTGCAGCCCGTGTGCGAGTGTGTGTGTGTGTCACATTTCTCATGTGGACCTGAACATGCTCTACTTGTCTTCCTCTGCACACGTCATGTGCTGTATGGTCTCCTGTGCTCAGATGGCATCACACAGACGCACAGGAATGCAGATAGTCACAGAGCAGACGTCTGTTAGCCCCCACTGGCCTTTGAAAAAAGAATTTATTCAGGCTTTGCAGTTTCAATGTAGTCCACCAATCAGATAAAGCCAGAGCGCCTAGTGTGTTGGCAGAGGCTTTATAACTGGCTTATGTAATGGCCATTGGCGAGACGTCCCTAAGCCATCTGAGCTGCAGGGTGTCTCTGACTCTGTAATCCACTGCTGAATACTACACTGCTGTTTAAATCACCTTGTCCTGTCAGTGCATTTACTCAAGTATGTGAGGTGCTTGTACTTTACTTGAGTATTGTCTATTCTGTCCACTTTCTTCTTATATCCCACTAGATCTTCCACTACACATCTCAGAGAGAACTTTTGCTGCTCTCCCTAAGTTTTTTTTCACTTTTACCCCTTTAAGGTTTTTGGCAGATAGTTGATGCCCCTGCCGCAAATTGTGACTTGTGATATTGGGCTATAAAAATGTACTTGACTATTACATTTTCAAGTAAAGTATCTGACCCCTGTTTGTGACTGTTTTTTTGTTTTGTTCCTCCCTCTCTCCTCTAGTGGACGCTTCCTGAGCACTATACTGAAAATAGAAGAAATGCTTCAAAGTTGGTTCCCTCACATCAAACCAAACTCCACCCACACAGACAATAGCACTCCAGCTAAGAAGCAAAAGGTACATTTGTAAAAAGTAATAAGGAGTGAATGACAAAATAAAATACATTTTGGACTGAGTTTTAAAAGGCATTTTATAGAAAATGGTCATTAGTGAAAGCCCTAATAACTAATACAATACTAAAATTAAAGCGACAAAATATGTAAAAATCCTGCACACTTTAGTTAATCCACTGTTTATTAGAGGAAAGAGGCTCTGATGGTAAGAGGTCAGATTATGTAACGGAATCCTGAAAGACGACAAGGAAGGTTTTCAAATGTATTTTTACTGGCCAAGATTTCAGCCGGGCTCTGTTTCGTAAGAGGAGTCGAGGTCAAATAATGAGGGGAAAACCAAAGTGGCTTTGCATACAAGAATGTTCTGACTCCCAGATGAATGAAGGACGCCACATTTGGAAACCAGAAAAACTAATTTAACCAAGGATGCAGAAGAACTCGCAGCATACAAACCAAACTAATCGTTCCTGAATACATTTAATCAATTGATAATTTTTTTGTTGTTGCAAATTGTTTTTTTGTTTTTTGATTCATTTATTTTGTCAATTTCTTTCAAATTACTGACAGCTGAGATATCTATAAAATATAAACACTTGAAATGTAATTAAAGGGGAATTGGACACACCCACAAAGTGTTTGCAACATTGCCCGATACATGCAACATATGTTGCATTTTTTTATGCTTGTTAAAAGAAGCATGTTACAAATTATATCTTAATAAAATGTAAGCTATTTATTTAATGTGGATCTATTATCTTTATTTTACTGCCTGGATGTATTCGTGACCATACAGTCTATGGTTGTGTTGCAGGAGTTCATATAGTCCTCTTGTTTCCTCTCCAGCAGCATCATAGCAGTGCCTCCCCTCCTCCCTCCTGTCCGGTGTCTCTCTGCAGTTCAGACGTGGATCCCGTGGCAGCATCTCCCTCCTCCTCCATCCTCAAATGGCTCCACGCGTCTCCCCTCTGCTCCATGCCACTGGGCCAGCACCCTGCCTGCCCTCTGCCCGCACGCTGCAGACAGGCAGTCACCCAGGACAACGCCGTCTCCTCCAGCACCGACAGACACTCGGGGCCGCTGCCACGACGCTCCCTCGCTAACCCTTGTCTCAGCCGCGGCCCGCTGCCCTTCAAGATCCGCTCGCCGTGTCTGGAGAGACTCCTGAAGGCCAAGGACAGCATCATCACTCCCAGGACTGTGGGAGATTGAGGCTGCTGGTTTGTGTCTTTAGCTGACAGGAAGCTTCATGCCCAGTGTGAGAGATGGGACCTCATCACTCCGGCCCCCACTCGGCTTCCACAGCGCCTGAAGATACTAAAAAAAAGGCCTTAAAAAAATGGCATGTTTCAAAGCTTTTTTATTTTCAAAAAATTCAGTTGATTCACTCAGATTTCTGGACACAAAGGTGGACTTTATGTAAAACTGTAAAACCATTGACTTTTAAGACATTTTGAAAGTATTAGCCGTGTGTGAGGAAACATTGGCCTCTAGTTTGAGTTTTCACTTCTGTTTGAGTTGGATAGATTTCAACTTCTTATGAGTTCAAAGGTTAAAACGATGTTGGCAGGGTGGATTGTTGAGATTAAATTGACAACACATGGACTGAGTGAGCACTGAGTTCCTCTGAAAACATGGGCTGTATTTATGGATCTAGATATGAATGAATGCATATTACAGTTGGTATGGAGACTCTTTGACTGTTGCCTGGTTTGATCCGCTTCTCCTTGGGTTCTTAGTGATAAACCTCTACCTCATGCTGATAACACCACACAGTTCGATCACGTCAGAGACGACTCGCTCCAAATCTAAAAACTTTTACCACAGCTGAGACTTCTAGTTTCCGGGCTGGACACAATCAATATCAATGAATGATCAGGAATGTTTTCCAATATTTAAATTTGTCATGAAATGGCAAAATGTATCCAAAGTCAGTTTTAAATTTTAATTAGCTTGGCTTCATTAAAGAGAAACAAAACCCACTGAATGTCCAGCCCTACTATTCAAAGGGATTTTAAAAGGTCTCGTCAGCCTATGCAGTCGTTAACGATGTGATCAACACCCAAAACCTGGGCCAGTTTGGACCTCCGGGTTTCCATTCATCAGTTTTTTTCTTCCATACCTCTGAGAGGTTCAGGCTGGCAAACATGAAGAACTTTCAATAACAGTAAATATAATTGGTCACCGGTGGTGACAGTGACAGAGGAAGTTTACACATAATCTCCTTCCACTAATTAAAAGATGGGTTTGGATTGTTTAAGTGAATCTGAATAAAATGTTATAGATAAGATTTATTTATCACAATTTTTTTTTACTGTTCTTGTACTGTAATATGTACTTTGAGAGCATTATTGGTCGCTGTAATCTTTCATTTCTCTCCTCACAAGCTTTGAGGACATCCTGTTTTTGTGCGACTGCAAGTTTATCCAAGGTCCATGTTCTGAAGTCAGTCCCAAGCTCAACCACATTTTAGAAGTAGGCGTTGCAGGTTGGAACACAGTCGACATTTTGGTTTAGTTTTTTAGTATCATGCTTCTTGAACAGTCCAGCTGTCCACATAGGCTATTTTTTCCAGTTTCACTTGTGTAACTACAGTGGTTGTGTATGACTGAGTGCTGTCAAAACTCAGATGACCTACGATAAATACAGTCCCTGAACCCCTCCTGAACATGCTCGGCCTGTATTAACGATGTGTTTGTTCCCTTTCTTTCAAATTATTATATTTTTAAGTCACAGCGACCAATAACTTTTTCAATGTACATGTAAAATCCAAACCTGTCCTTTAACCAACAGCTGTCGCCAATGTGACCAGATAGTTTGACCATGCTGTTTAGACATGTAGAGGTTTTCCGTTATGTACATAGTTTTTCCACATTTTATTTACTCTGCCTTCAAGATGGCCTTTGTGATATTTTGTACTTCTGAAATAAATGTGATGTCTGCTTTCTGAAAAAAAATGTTGGTCTCTTTTTTTCACCACAACAGTTTTAAAACAGCAGGCAAACAACAAATCAATTATGCAGCATTTATTGTTTTTTTGTTTGTATGCTTTGGGAAACTCGGCATAGGCAATGAAAACAATAAATATGGATATTATGCAAAACATTGTCCTAATGAAGCATTTTACACAATGTACAATATTCTTTCTTCCCCCGCCACCTGCTTGAATATTCTATACACATTTCCAAACAAATAAACATATCTCCATGCAGAAACCCTGAAAATGGGATGTGGAGTAATGGAAAAAATAATTAACACTAAATGCACTTCTCATGTGGATTTTTCTGTGTCATTTAAAATCAGCTAATAAACCACAAGTAGAAATGAAAATCTGTGCCGTTTTAAAAGTACATAAAATGGATTTAAAAAGTGGGCCCGTCTGCTCAGGAGTTCCCTACAACTGGTGCAGTGATGACGACGCATCTCTGCGTTTTTGTTTGTGTGTGAAGCGTTCAGGTAAAGGCGGTTCCGTACCCGGTCCATTCCTGGGACTTAATCATTCATTTACGTGTTGCGTGAGTGAAACTGCCTGCGTTAGTAGTCAGTGTCGGAGCCCTCTGCGTTGTCCACGTTACGGGAGAGCATGTAGTTGTCCATGTCGATGGAGCGACAGTTGTTGATGGCATAGCGCAGCCGCTCGGCCATGACGGCTTGGCTGGAGTACGGAGGCAGACGCAACTGGAAGAAACAGGTCTGAGAGGTGGGCAGGCTGTCGTATGGCTGCAGAGGAAACACACACACAAACTCACTTAAACATCTTCATGTGTAACTGAAACAAGGCAAGCTGTTACATCACATTGTATTTCTCTCTATAAATAGCCTATTGGTTTACATAATAGATTGACCTACAGCTGACCATTTTTAACAGGAAATACATTATATAAAGGCCCTTACACTGTGACGAATGATCTTAAAAAGGAGGATTTATAGCTGTGCCTTAAGCCGTAACCAATGTGTGGGCTGTTTAGTAAGATTACAGGCCAGGACACACCAGTCCGACACGTTCCGACTACCTAAAAACTGGAGTCGCCGTTTCAGGAAGCTCCAGTCTTCCCGTCACGGCCACAAAACACACCGAGACGACTGCTTATTTTTCCGTACGCTCTGCGCTTGCGCGGGACGCAATGTCTCCACAACAGCAGGCGGCGCTAATCTGTATTGTGGCCCGAAAAAATACGAAAGCCGGAAATGATGGGACAGCTCTCTAGAGCATAAACATAGATAGAAATACGTATTTATATTTATGGACCATAAGAGCACAATTTTTAGCAGAGTGTCGAGCATGGTGTCGAGCAGTCAACAAGGGTTGATGCATGTGAGTACTCGCAAAACGAAACGAACAAACACATTAAAACGATGGCTAGCTGTTGTTAGCTGTTTGTGCTACCCGCCTCACTTCCGGGCTTCACTGATTCGCTAGCCCTCCACCAATCAAATTGCTCCAAATGAAAGACGGTCGGCCGCCGATTGAACATGTTTTATCGGCGCAAAACAAGCCCGACGACCTCTACGTCGGCCGACGTCACGGCACACGCCAAACAGATTCGTGTCCCGACCCCCTACCGACACTACGACGGCGATTATCTGGCCGGTGTGTCCTGGCCTTACCAGTTGTAAGAATGTCCCGGGAGCGGGAATTGTTAAAGCGTGGCGTACATAACCCGGACAATACGACCAATGCAATTTTAGTGGCAGTTTAGTGGCTACAAAATAGTAAATATCTGATGTGCAATAAATTGGATTCATCCCAAAATGTTTTGACGTCACTTCTAAAGTTCCTCAAAGTTTACCTCCCGACATAGAAAAACACAGATCCTGAAATTGACTCACCCTGTCCACTTTCATGATCTGGAACCTCTGTGAGATGTCTGCCGTGTTGGCGGGGAGCCGTGAGCGCCCGGAGACAAAGCGCATGAAGAGGACTCGCTCCTCGTTGGAGAACTCCTCCAGTGTTTGCCAGAACCACTGCACCAGGGAGTGCTGCTCGTCCACCTCCCTGTAGCGCACCACCTTCTTCAGCACGTCGCAGCAGATCTCAGGCATGCCACACACCATCTGCTCCAGCTGCTTGGCCGTCAGCAGGGACAGCAGAGGCACCGGCACGATCCACGACATGCCCTCCCGCACCGCGCCAACCTGAGATAGAGAGGGAGAGGAGCAACGACAGGAGAGATCAACTCAGTGTGGTCCATCAAGAATCACCATTTTCTCTTACTATCGAGCCGTGCTGCATATAGTGTCGGTTTTTATTGGTCCAGATTTTGAAACATCAATGTCTTTCCTTCCTCCACCTCGACGGGGATTTTGGAGAACGCTTGTTGTCAGAATCACTTTTTGACAAAATCAGAGAACTACACATACTGTACGGATGAACAGTTAGTTGAGTTTTTGAGTGTGATTATTCAGAAGAACCATGACATTATTTCTGGGAGAACAATTTGCTTTGGATTTTTAAATGTGGTCAGATTTCCAATGAATCTCTTATTAAGCGTCTTATCTCAACATTATCTTGACGTCCTTAAAAGCACTCTGAAAAATATAGCCAGTAGTGAGGCTGTTGTGTCGATAACACGGCTATTTGAAATGAAGATAAGTGTCCATGTTTTGAACTTTTTACTTTCTAATTACTTCTTGTGATGGTGGGCTTTTGCTTTAACAAAATAATTAATTTTTTGAGCACCACAAATAAGATTTCAGATAAATAAAACCAAAACTATTTGCATGGCTGTATACCACTTAAGAGATTAAGTTGGAAAAGCATGTGATTTTAAGTGAACTGAAAAGAAGTCTGTAAATTCAATGTACCGGTACTACTTTCATCTGAACTAGAACTACAACCAGATGAATACATGAGGCCACACATTTACTCCTTAGACTTCCAGGCGCTGCTCCGGGATCAGATTCACTTTGCTACCTGCCTGGCAGTACTATGAGACAATGAACATCTCTATCAATTCTGTATCTGCTCTGAAACTTTACACCCAAGATGTAACCATGACACATTCTTGAAACGTTTGACTTTTAGTGGGAGCCTCTGAGGTTTTACCTGTCGATCGATTTCATGCAGCCGGTAGTCGATAGCTCTCTCCACATATTCCTTCCTGTTGGAGAAAGTGAGCGGGATGCTGTTTCCTCCCGGGATGATAGGCACCATCTTTCCATCTGCACTTTGCCCCACAAAGGAATCCAGAGGAATCATCTGGAAAACACATGACCAATAGTCAGTACAACAAATAAATGTAAGCAAATTCAAATGTACAACAATGAAATTTGTCTTTTCAGTACACACGCGAAACTTACAAGAAGTGTATGGGTGGAGGAGATAGGAATGTCTTTAGGAGAAAAGGAGAACAACAGGGGAAGATGTTGTTAGTGGACTTAAGATGTTTTACTTTTCATTGTAAAGAAAACAAAACCTCTTATGGAAAATGAATGAGTTTTGCCCATTAGCACAACAGTAACACTATGGAACAATATTTCAATGAGATTGTCCATGATTTCACTTCAGTCAGTTTCACGCTAGTCGACTAACTAATACTTGTTGGCAGTGATGCACAAAGAAGCGTAGCAATACTCCTGCAAACAACAATGACAAATATATATAAAAAAAGTAGAGTTATGGTTATTTCAGCCCTATTTAATATTCAAAAGTAATTTAACGACTGATAATGGATTTGAGGGGAAATTCTACAGTTGAAAATGGTACTTCTATCGCTTCTTTAATGGCATTTTGTGTTTCTTATCAGCAGCATACACAGATGCAGGAGAGATACCTGCCCTGCTGATTTATTGCTCTCTCTGGCTACATTCAGTGTATTCACAAAAAGCCAGTCAGTAGACCATAAAAAAGTCAACCCGAGTGTTCATCCTCTTCCAGCCTTGCAATGTTTTGCAACGTTCATCTGTGAAAGCTTTCCTAGCAATGAATAACGATGGAATGGATCGCTTACAAAAGCTCAAATTTCTATCTATTAATTTATTTGCTGGCCCTGGCAAGCACCATGAGATTAAAATATCACTGTGTGACATTTGACAGCTTCGTCTGGCAGGATTCAAACCAGAGCCAACCCAAAAGCAGGAAAAGGTGGCCAGGGAGATTCTCTTTCCCACTCTCCCTCCTTTGTATGCCAAAGCAGCAGATGCAGCCTCTTCCTCTGCTCCCTAGGCCTGGACTGACGGAGCCAGTCGAGCACCCCCCCACACACACACACCCACCCCTCTCCCCTGTGAGCGAGGCCAAGTCTCCGCCAGGCAGGATATGCTGCATCAACAGCGGCCTTGGCATTCCAGCAGGCCGGGGATTTACAGTGCAGGGGTTGTGTGAGGTTGTTTGGACAGAACGAGGGGCTCTGGGATAGGTTGGCTTTCTGCTGTTTGAACCGGCCTATCTGTGGGCTTTGGCTGTGGAGGTGGGAGGGGCGAGTGGTGTGAGTCAATACTGGTTGTGTCAGCGCTGATGTTTTATCAGTGTTTGGAGAGGAGCTTTGTGTAGCAAAGCGTGGAGGGCGACCAGTATGCTTTCCCGATGCTTAAAGGCTACTGTAAACCAAATACACAAAATCCTTCAAACATCGATTTGGTGAGTTAGTGACATGATAGTAAGCATCTGCATCATCTGAAAAGACTTGGGTATATTTATCAATCCAAATGAAATATATCTAATTTAAAAAACCAATCATGGCAGTTCTCTCCCCGAAGGTTCTCCAAAAACAATGACAACCATGGAGACCGTTTGATACGGCCACACCCACACAGTCCTCTCAAACTAGAGAGTATGAAAGCAGTTTTTTAACTAAGTTTAAAAATGTATTTTCAATCAGATTTTTGTAAAAGGTTCTTGAGACACCTTTGATATACTATACTAATTTTCACTATTTTGGACCAGGTTTACAAAGGCGTTAAAACTGGTTGCAGTCACATTAATGTCACTGTTTCATGTTTCCTAGTCTGCAATGTGAACACAGATTGAGGACAGCTTTTGGTTGGTTAGTGTTCAACTCTGTGGGCTGTAAATAGGATTAACCTCGTATAAATCACACCATGTTCACGGCGGGCTCCCTTCAGCGCTCACTGAGTCTGGTGTTGGTTGGCCACTGGTATGTGACATCATTTGAATTTTTTTTTCTGTTTGTGACATTTAAGTCTATGGGAATAAAAAGAAAAACGGGCTCATGATGCCATGAACTGGCTGCTTTTTTACCTTTTAAGCAGCACACATCCAACGTTCACATGGCTAAGGAGAGGTAAACACACTGCCCACGCTGTCAAAACAGGTATCAGTCATCCTATGAGCACTGTGCTACTGGAGCTGGAGATTAAGCTTAAATACAGAGGAATGAATCTGCGACCTGCAGCGAGTGAGGATGTGGAAGGGCGGTGGTTGTGTCTAACTGGTATTTACTGCTGAACGTTTGAAGTGAAATGACACTTATTCAATTTTTAGATGAGATAAAAGTTTCCAATCTGCTGAAGCCAAGACAAAATTGCATTCAGTATTTGCTCTTTCTGTCGATTTTCTTTATACCACATATCTAATATATGATACTTGCTTATAGCACAAGACCTTTCTAGTTGTTACATTAACATACCATATGAACCAACATTTCTATGGTTGTGGGACATTAGAATATTTTTTGTAAATGTAGCACTTAAAGCAGCATATTTGATGAAGTTACACATTGTTGGGTGTAGCCACATGGTTGAATGTACTTATTGTGAGGCGTTTTTGGATAAAAGCATCAGCTAAATAAATGTGATAAGATGAGTTTGTTTGATTTTAGGATTTTACAAGACTTTGAAATATTTTTGGGTACATTATTGTTGAAACTGACATCAATAATATATTTTTTTTTAACTTAAATTAGAAAGATTCGAATTGAATTTGTGACCAAGATATGTAGGTGTAAGTGTTGGAAACATTTAACACAAGAAAATGAACTAGCACTCTGTCAGCACTCTCTGGTGGACAAACTATGTGATAAAGACACCGTTTCTAAATGACCTCAATGAAATGATTTGACACTCTGTTCTAATATAATTCTCCTTACTTATCAGAAGAAAATCTATGGTGTGATACAATATAATTTAAGTCTCAGAGATTCTCTGAAAGAACATGTTTAATGGCAATCTTGGATTTTGATAGGCTGTTTGCATCAATATCAGTATTGAGTCAGCTTTACAGTATCCTGTAATTTTTAAAAAAAAAATTACCTTCTCATATAAACCGATACTTGTGTTGCCGGATGTCTGATCGTTATGCTTATCAAATTGATGGAGTACCTTTATTTTTTTAGACATTTCCTTTACTGGATTAGAGGATTTCTATCTCGATTGCCCACTGGAGCCCATCATGAAACAACGCCACACAAAGAACCCTGCATTTACAGTATCACCTAATGTCAAAATCAAATCTCTGTTTCTCACCTCATGGAAATTCTCCTCGGTGATGCCACTGTCTTCAATGTGAAGAATGCTTTTGAGCGTCTGCACATAGAGGAGGTCCACTTCCTCCAGATCCTCCAGCAGCAGAGGGATGCAGCACAGCTGTTTCCAGACCAGCGGAGCCAGGTGCAGGTCCAGGGGCTTCTTGGTGCGGATGGCCACGCCCATCAGGATGCCCAGGAACTTCAACTGGAGCATGTGCTCGTCCATGCATGAAGACGGGTTGAGGAGGAACCTGGGCAGGTCATAGGAAGACAGAAATAATGTTTGGTTTTGAATTAGTTTTCAAATTTTTATTTTTAAGATGACAATCGCTATGATTGATCACTGCCAGTGATGGAGGGATTTTATTTATTTAAATGATTAACCACGCTTTGCGGAGAAAGTTAGGAACATACTAATTTAGAAGTTTTCCAGAAGTTTTGAAAGCTCAGGTAACCCTAAACAAACTGAAGAACAGGAGAGTCCCTAACCCAATGTATGACATTTTGGGGTTTAAGCAAAGATTTTACGCAAAGTCCAAATTTATGAAACTCATTTTAAAGTTGGATCTCAATGTGTCTGCTCTCCTCATGGTTTTCCTCACCTGTCTCTGTTGTAGCCAACCTCTGCTGTGGCGTTGGGGGCGGGGATGAGCAGGTCTACCACGCCCGTCTCCAACTCCTACAAACACATTTACACAATACAAAAAGACAGAAACATCACTGTATCATAAGACTGGCAGTTAACTTGTGGCTTATTAGTCATAGTGCTAACAATGGAGTGCAGCCTGTGTCCTCTACTGATCTGTCCACACCTGACACATCTCTGTGATGGTGTCATCAAAGACCCCTCCTGCATCATCAGCTCCCTCTCCCACCAGTTTGACCTTCCAGGCTCTCGAGGGCAGACGGAGGTCCGAGGCGTTCAGCTTCACCACCTGGCGAGCAATCTGCACAAAGATGGGTTTACACTTCCGCCCCCTGCAGAGAGGCAAAGGGGAAAAAAAATAATAATAATTGTAACTTCAACACAATATACCAAGAAGTCACAAGTTTGACCCAGAGATGCAGGTTTGTGGAAAAGCCTGAAAAACAAACTGAAACTAGATCAACCATGTGATAACCAGCTAAACTTCCTTGCGAAGTACTAGCTACGACTTAACTCATCAAATACAAAAAAAACTCGTACCAGTTTATTTTCCTGACCTTCCCCTTAAAAACCTCAGATTCACAGAGCAGTCTGATCACTATACTTTTACTATTGGTACTGGGCCTCCAGGAATTATCCTCCACATTTAGAAATGTTTCAGTATGTGAGTTGGTGCAAAATTGGATGAAGTGAAATGGAGCACTGACCGTGTGGAGATCCGTTTGACAGTGATCTGTGGGCCGTAGTTCTTGCCCTGCACCATGGTCTTGCCTATCGAGCGCACCATGGGCAGAGTGTAGACTCTGGGGGCCAACATGGGCCTCAGCTGGCCCTGAACGATCCCCCAGGTACCAGCGTTGTAATGGGACGTACAGCTCTGTAGAGTAGGAATTACATACAGTATAACATCATTACATAATGTTAACAACACTTCATCTTTATTTATTTAATCGTTTTTATGTGCAACCTGGGAAGAGTGAGGTGTGTTGTTTGCGTGTACGGTTCTTGTGGCCTACCTGGTTGTTGGGGCTGAGGTTGAGCAGTCTCCAGGAGGAGTACATGAGGTCAGAGAAGTGGTAGAGGAGTCGTAGGCGAGCCCTCACAGCCTCCATGCTCACCTCTCTCAGCCCACTGTACTGAGGAGGCACCGCCACAGGCAGACCCAACTGGAGGGGAACCGACGAGCCTGAGGAGGTTCAAAAGGTGCTATTCTAGTCAATCTAATATGCAAATACAGCTTACAATTTAGTAATTTGCCGTGACAAACGCAGATTTCAAAATTAAGCATAGATGAAAAAGTCCATTTGTGGTGGTTTTACCTCATAAGTATAAGTTCTGAGCAGAAAAAAGCCTTTGAAAAATTAGGAAAATAATTTTAAAACGGGTTTTAAAATGTTGAAGTTTAAGGATGAATTCTCAGTTTATGTTTTTTTCCACCCAGGGCAGCCATGCAAAGAATGATTTACACATATTTTCTACTATCATGTGATATAGTCATTTGACACACAATCTAATACTGGAATGAAGGACTCAGCAGCTTTCCAGGCCCCAGTTCATGAAATTCTTTCCATGTTTGTTCAGCACAAACAACGGCCGTGCCTCATCTGACAACAATGTGCTGTGCCGCATTTCGGTATTTACTACACGCCCCCAGCAGCACTCCAGGAAATCTGACCTCCAGGATAATGTGTTTGCCTGTTAGTCAGCAGAGCCATGGCTGGTGGGGCGCTTCATGCTGCCTCTTACACAGGTTTGTGTGTGTTTGTGTGTGTATGTATGCAGGGTTTTTCCTGCATAGAGAAAGTTTTGGCGCGCGCCAAAGCGTATTTATCCAGCGCCAATATAGCTATTTAAAACCTCTCCAAATTCAGCCCAATTTAAGTCATCCTTCTTGAGGGGCTGGGCAATAACTTGAATTTAATTTTAAATTACTATTACGGCTTCCCTCAATCATGAAAACAAAATAATCGTTATTAAACTATCATTGTTCCTCACGCCGGGGCATGCAGGCTTTTAAATGCAGCAAACCCTTTCAGCCGAGCCGTGCGCTCGCTTGGCCCCTCCCTCACTTTAGCTATCGGCTGGTCCAGAGAGGAGGGAGATGTTGCGCATTGCCGGGTGTTTTGAAATGCTATCAAAAGACGTACCCTATCAACACCATTTACAACTGGTTATTTTTATTTTGACATATTTATTTTATTCAATTATTAAAAATATGTTTCACTTGTTTAGCCTATTTCTATTCTCCCTGTTTTCAGTTCAATTAAGCCTTTGTTTAAAGTCCAAAGTCATAGTGTTATTAGAAAAAAACCTTGTTAAAAGTAAAATAAATGCATAATGTTCTTAAATCAATGATTAACTGTCTTTAATAATCGTGATTACACAATGTGATTACTCAAAATAATCATGATTATGATTTTTTCATAATCAAGCAGCCCTACCTTCTTAAAATGCACAAACCGTTTGCCTTTACTGTTGCACAGTCACGACTCCAAAAAAAGTCGGTCGCGTACTGACCCCCCAAAGGCCCATTCTGAGCCAGGAAAAACCCTGTGTATGCGTGTGTGTTTGTTTGTGATGAGTTTGTGTGTGTATGTGTGTGTGTGTGTGTCTAACCTGGTGCTCGAGGCGGCACAGAGGGAGCTGTCCATGCTGCACTGTGGCAGCGTCCAGCAGAGATCTGGTTGATGTTCTTGCCCTGCATCACGGTCACCACTGTGGGTTCTCTGACGTGGTTGGTGTGGCCCAGGCCCAGCTAGACAACAAGGTTTAAAGTCACATAATTTAATAAATTATATTCTACTACCATAAAAATTAAGCACCCAAGACTTTCTGGGCCATAAAATGCATAACACTTTGTAAAATGTAGATTCACTTCAGTTCAATAATTAAATACAGTTTTATTTATATAGACATAATATTAATCTTGTGTGTCTGCAGGTTACCTGTCCCTCTGAGTTGCTGCCCCAGGTGTAAACATCTCCTGTGGAGGAGAGCACCAGAGTGTGTTCAGCTCCAACAGCAACATCCTGGATGTGAAGCCCTGACAGAGCCGGCACCTGCTGGGGCCGGTTGTGGTTCCGGGCTCGGCCTTCTGGTAAACCAATGAGACGGTCTGCAACAGGTGAGGAAAAAAACATTTGTAAGACGCGTGAAAATACTGCAGTTGTCTTGTTTACTGCATGACAAAAGGTTTTATGAATCATAGTTTACCTTGGCCGAACGTGAAAACTTTGCCATCTTTGGTTAAAGCCACAGAGAACTGTGTTCCACAAGCTACCTTTGTGATGTGAATTCCACAAAGCACGTCCACTTTCTAAAAAAAAAAAAAAAAAGGCACATTACATTCACTCATAAAACACTATCATGTAGTATTGAATTAGCCTCATAGTTGAACATGTTTAATGTTTACGGCTCAAATGAAGCAGCTGGCCTCGCAGCACTTACCTGAGGTGAGGACTTGGCTGTGGAATTGCCGAGTCCTAGTTTGCCATAGTCTCCGTCCCCAAAAGCCCAAACCATCATTCCATCGGCAGAGACGACCAAAGTGTGGTTCAAACCACAAGCCACCTGAGAAGGGAACACATGTCAACACAAACTCTGAGCTCATCGATCATCTATGTTTTCTAAACCTTTCAGCCAGAACACAAGAAAAAATAAATACAAAATCAATGCTTCCCTGTGTAGTCCAATCTATGAACCTGCCAAAAGTAACTCTGGCATAAAAATGCAGCATCTTGAAGAAAACTAGACTGCAAAGTCGTTAAATAAACGTCTCTTTTAACGCCTTCAGAAGTTCTAATATTTTTCTGTCATACCTGTCCGACTTGGTATCCCTCCAGAGCGGTGACCTTCTCTGGCAGCTTCTTGTTGGAGGTGTTGCCCAAACCCAGTCTGCCATAATCGCCGTTTCCAAATGTGAACAGCTTTCCATCAGCTGTAACCACGGCCGAATGTTTGAACCCACAGGACATCTGATGGACAAAGAGAGCAAATTGTTGAAAGGAAAGAAAAAAATCAAAGATAACTGTGACCATAAATTAATATTAGATGCCCTTGAGCAAAAAGATACATTGCAATCCCTAATTCAACCAAAGCTGAATAATATTCAAGCGTCTTTGAGTAACCTCAAATATGTTTCTCAACATTACGGAGGAGAGACAGACTGACCTGCACCACCTCTTCTCCTTGCAGTGCCTCAATCTGTCTTGGTCGGCGCTGGCGGTCGCTGTTTCCGTGGCCTAGTTTACCATAGTCTCCGTCTCCCCAGCTGAACACCTCCCCACTCTCTGTCAGAGCCATGGAGTGACCGTCACTGCCACATGATGTCACCATCTGGGTCACCACAAAACCTGAGGGACAAGAGAGTCCACATACCAGTCAGTGTTAGAGGTAACAGGTTGAAGGAAAAAGCATCACAATCTAGATTATTCAATTTCGGACTTTGCCATCTCCTCAGTGCACTGCCATTAAAGATGGAGTCAGTGATTCTGGAGAAAGCTTGATGTCAAAATCAGTTATTTGTGAATACTTCCTAACGATTTTGCTACCTGTCCGTACTGTTTGCACCTAAAAACATATCTGGTGTTAATACACAGCCTAGGCAAGTGTTATCCAGAATGGCTTACCCCACCTTTAAAGGACATGTATGTAAGCTCACAACCGTAAATTTGCTATCTAAGCAATATGCATCATCATACAGTACGAACCTTGAAGAGCTGAGATAACAGTGAGTAGGTGCAGATCGTCAGAGTTTCCCTGTCCTAGCCGGCCGTAGCTGCCCTCCCCACAGGCCAACACTGTCCCATTGGGCTGGATCACAAAGGTGCAGTTTTGACCACACACCACCTGAAGGAGGAGAGCAATGAAATGAAGAAGACAGATGTAGATGCCTGCTGTACTGTACATGTCAGTGGAAATACTCAAAGATCCAAAATGTATTCCTTTTGTTAATGAACTGTTTGCTCAAAACCCTGAAATATTTTGGAGTAATGATGATGTTAGGATGGAATGTTTGTTTACCTTTAATGTTTATAAGTTAGCCTCTTTTGTTTCTAAAGCCTGGATGAAACGTCAGGATGGTTTATATCGTTAATGTTAGTATTGTTTAGCATCTACTTTTGGTTTTTGGTCTGCCTGTGTTTTATAATGGTGTCTTGTAAGCCCTTGTGGGCTGGGCATGCTAATGCATGACACAATAATAAAATATTCAAATCAAATCAAATCAAAAAATCATGTATTCACTCATATGGATACCCCATGGACTTAGTAACAAACCTCCATAAAGTTTGGGGATTTAAAATTGACATATTAGTCAAAATGATTAAAGCAGCAGAGGAAGATATATTTTTGTATCTAGTATGGGTAGTTATTAATGCATAAAGACATATGCATCCAACAGTGCCAAATTACACATATTTTTATCAACTGTAACAAGGCTATAAATGTATTCAACTATTGCAGTGGATGAGATTACAGGCAATAGGGCAGGCATATGTACACAACAAACAAAGACATGACAATCTGTGTACCTGCTGTGCTTGAGAGAAGGACGGGGCAGTGGTTGGCACCAGGACGTTTCTGCCAGCCTCTGCCAGCTGGCCGTGTCGGCCTGCACCCCACAGGTACACGTCACACTTCCCTCCAAGGTGCCAGTCCTACACACACACACACACACACACACACACACACACACACACACACACACACACACACACACACACACACACACACACACACACACACACACACACACACACACACACACACACACACACACACACACACACACACACACACACACACACACAAAATATGGACAACACCAATTGAGTTAAGTTGCAGTTATTATTGTCAGTTTGAGGAGAACAAACATAGAAAAAAAACATTATAGCTAATCTAGATTCTAGGTATCAGTTTAATTTACCTCTGGTCTAGATGTGGCCCAGGACATGATCTGTTCATCCATACCCGAGCCCCATTTACTGTTGTCCTGGAAATAAAGAGTGGAGAGATTGTTACTATATGTAGCAGTGTGTGTAATATTATGTCATAAATTACAACACGAACAGTTAAGAGGAGCAGCAGCCTCCCTCACCATGAGCAGAGCCATGTCCTCTTTGGTCACTGGCTCCAGGTCAGGAACAGAGAAGGACTCTGGGAAGGTAGCCCCCCGAGCGAGGGCCTCCGCAGCCTTGACTGTTGTAGAGAAGCAGTCCAGCCAGGCCCACTCACTGGCAGCCCAGACGGCCGTGCCAGACTCCAGTGGACAGTGTCTGAGGAGAGGGGGCACAGGGGGGGCGACACAGGAGCTGGTCCAGGTGGAGACCCACAGCCAGGGAGGCTAGGCACTGCATGTAAGGGCTGTGGACCAGCTGCTCCCCACATACAACGTGGGGCTGGAAAATGAGAAGAAAAGGAAATATCAACAACAACTGTGATTATAGAATTTGAAAGTTAAATCACTCAGAAATTCAGATGAAAAAAAAGTGATATCAAGGATTGCTGTCGGAGGAAGTGGAGTTTTATTTAGCTTATTTGCAGTAATTAACTATTTTGTTGTACCATATTTTCTCTACACTAGTATAAATATTGACAAGATTTAATAAAAATAGATGTTAATTTGCAGCTGAAACGGCAGACCAATTGAAATGATTGCTGGAATTGTGCATCTGCAGTTGTGTGTTTTGGATGTTGGAGCCACAATAAGTCTCCCATCACATAAGATATTCTCAAATTGTGGGAAACACATTGACCAGACTTTTTTTTCAAATGCCCTGCTTTCAAGATGGTTTGTTCTTTGTACCAATTTCCGTTGAATTGATAAACATTATTAAAGATCACAATGATTTTTAATTGTGTCAGGCTGTGGATACATAAATGAAGAAAACGTGTTAAATGTTCCTGTACCTTCTCGTAGGCAAACTGCTCCTGCAGCATGACGGGCAGCCTCTCCAGAAAGGCCCTCATGCAGGGTGCTGTGTTGAGGCCGACCACGCCCTGCTTCTTCAGAGCCATGCGGCAGGTGGCCAGCACATGGTTGGTTGACATGAACTCTTTGGAGCAGTTCACAACCAGCACATCCTGGGAATGAAGCAGACCAGATTAAATAAATATATATATATTATGTTTAGTGCAGTAGAAACATGGTCAAGATGTCTTACCTTTGACCTGTTGGAGCAGACAGCGACACCAACATCTGGGATCCAGACAATATTCTGGATCGCTCCTGAACCGGCTACTACTGTCTGGAGCACTGACCCGTCCTGTTGGACAAGGACACAGACAATGACAGTTTAAAAGGTATTCAGTGTCACTGTACTCTCCAAGTTAAATGAATGTGTCATCAATCTTTTTTATTCTCTACCTCCACGCTTCCACATTATTAGTTTCCCATGAACATCTGTGTATCCATGTGACTTGCACCTGCAGTTCCTGCATACATACTGTGTGGGTCTTTTCACCTCCGCCTGTCTGTCTGTCTGTCTGTCTATCTATCTATCTGTCTGTCAGCCTGTCTGTTTCTTACCTGCAGGGACCAGATGTTCATGAGGCCTCCCACTCCTCCAGATGCCAGAGCCAGACCATCCGGGCTGAAAGCCAGCGTTCTCACTGGAGTGATGTGGCCCTTCAGCTGGAAAACACATGTCGCTCCGCCTCTTGACCACCGGGAAGTCTGCAACACAGTCAGCCGTCTTTGCTGAATACATTTTGGGATTTGGTCAAACATGTGCTTCTAGGACTGTATGTATGATGATTTAGAGTAATTCTTTATGTAAATGTCTTAGTACCATGTGCTTAGGTTTTGCTTCATTCTCCCACCATCCCTCTGAGCCAGAGGAAGAGGATTCAGGGAAGCTAGAGATGTCCTGAGGAACAGTCCAGACAGACACCAGGCCATTCTGGCAGCATCTGAAAAACACAGCAAAATGTAAACACTTACTAAACAACCTGCACATTTCTTTCATGGAAATATATTATCCTTGTGTTGCCAGGATAAATGCCAGGGTTAAAATAACTGCATTAAATCAAATATCTTGTAACTCTACATAGAGAAATGCTTTTTGTTCTGGGGCAGTGTACAAAAAGAGAGAGTTCAGCATCTAGATTAGCTGAGATATACTGTCAGCAGTGACTTCAAATTTCAAATATGTCTAAACATGTGAATGACCTTCATCTGCTATGTTGTTAAATAGGCTGACAGATAATATCTCAATGTCTATGCATCTGAAACAACTGGTGCCTCATAATAACACTATACTGACAGTTGTGAAGGATAAGGATAATGTCCTCATCTAAATGATGACTGTAACATGGAGTGTGAAGGTGAAGTGAACTTCACATCAGCTGTGTAGTAAATCCAAAGATTATAGCCAAGTATTTGAGGGTAACCTACATGGCTAACATGTTGAGAGGCTTGGGGCCACGTCCAGACAGGCTGCACCAGGCCACACCGTTAACCACAGAGGGGTGTCTGAGGCTCTGCAGGCAGCGCCAGCCTGAGCCCGTGTGAGAGTCTGGACTGGCCCACAGCTTCACCGTCTCCTCTTTGGCACAAGTCAGCAAGATCTGACCAGTAGGACTCCACTTCATGCTGGTGATGGACTCCTGTTTAAAAACAAACAAACAAACAAACATGCAGTGAATTCAATTTGGCTGTACATCCACAGACTTCAAATACAACGACTGATACTTTTTTTTAAAGAAACAGTTTACCTTGTGTGCATCAATGACCACGATAGCTCCTTTTTCTAAGGGCTCTTTGGATCCTATCAGCAGTTTGCCATCTGCGTAGCCTACAGCAAAAGGCTTGTCTTCACTGTACCAGGCTATGTGCATCACCGCCACTGAAGGAAAAGATAAAATGACACTTTAGCAGGCAAGTGCATAACTATCAAAGATTTGTAAACGTACAGTATGACTTTGGAAACCAACAAAAAAAAACACTTTATTCAATAAATGATCCCTCATTCATAAGTCCCTCTTCATACCATCTTTCCTGTAGCAGTGCTCGAGCTCTGTGCGGTGCATGCTGGCGGTATCCAGCACCTCAATGAGGCCCAGAGATCCATCCATTCGTCCCACTAGCAGCATGTCTTTGGGTTCCCCGCACCACAAGGACTCTGCCTCCTCTTTAGGCCAAGCTAGGGCCGACACCCAGTGAGGCTGCACGTCCAGAAGTCCCTTACCACCTTAGAGGACAGGACATCACAGTTAGTCATTCGATTACATTGGGAACATTCACACAGTAAAAGATCTAAGCAGGTTTGAAAGATCTTGAGAGGCAAAATCATAGACTAACGGGGCTAATCACACAATACAAAATATGAAAAGATGGTAATGCAAAGAGCATGTTTCATTTGCTTGTACAATAAGGACAGAGTCACATTTCAAAGACCCAAGAGAAAATGTGCTCATGAAAGCTAATAGGAATGTGCTCGCGGACTTCCATCCTTGAGGCGATAGAAAGTTGCCAAGGACAGATGGTGCGTGCTGCAGGGTGTGTGGTGGGAGGCAGGAAATGATTATTGGACCACATCCAGTCACCATGCACATTTATTTTTAATGTGAGCTGTAAAATCTTAATGCCCGCTCATTCATTCTGTGGACCTCGCACACAAGTGATGCAAGCTGTGCCACATAACACATTTTATTTGAAATTGTTTTTCTAAAAAAACTCAAATGGGGCTCAGCAGGAACATATCGTACATTCAAATAAAAACAGAATACTGAGCAGCTTGAAAACATAAATGTTTACCATTAACTTGCCAGATGTTGACCATTTTCTCCATGGCGGAGGCCAGATATTTTCCAGTGACACTCCATGCCAGAGGAGACATGCAAGGATCGCTGGGAGATCCCAAACCTGACATGCCCTCCTCTGAAGAGCCGTCGCTGAAGAGAGAGAGCACAGAATTTATTTATTTATTTGCCCACACAACTGAAAAAGGGGGAACATGTTAGCAAACTGTTTACACGACGTGTATAAGTATTTAGTTGAAAGCACTGCAAGTCTACCTTCACCTTCCTCTGAGCTTTGTTAAAGGTGGAGTCAACCATTCTGGAGAAAGCTTTTTTTCTTTTTCTTTTTTTTTTAAATCAGTAAATATCTCCTCACTATCTGCTACCTGTCCGTACTTTGCGTGTGCTGGAAAAAAGAAATCTGGTGTTAATACACAGCCTAGGCTCTGTAAACTGGTCTGTAAACCTTACTCCTTATTGAAGATGCAGGTCTGCTGGAGGGCGTACTGGCTCTTGGTTACGTTCCACATCCTGACCGTCCCATCATTGCCACTAGTCGCCAGCAGGCCTTTCTTACTGCACCAACCACATGTGATGACCTGAGTGAAACAGAGAAAGACTCTTTATAATACTAAACAATGTTTCCTGAAAAACCAGGGAAGTCTCCTGATTCTGCATGGACTCACTCTGCTCTGGTGAGCCTCTAGTTTGATGAAGGAGCACTTCCGCAGGTCCCCTGCCATGTCGGCAAAGGTTTGTGGCCGGCTCTGGTTGTTGTCGCGGTCGTGTGCGGCCAGTGTGCGGACCAGCTGCTGCGATGCCCACTGGCGGTGCTGCGAGGAAAGCCTGGAGGACAGGCAGCAGGCCGCCAGAGCGTTGGCCAGCTCCAGAGGCCCTACAGCGGAGGGATTATGGGAAGGATGGGCATATAAATGCGCTATTAGCCCTGCTCGACACGGAACACAAGGTGACAAGGTTTCCCGGTGAGTGAGAAGGACCACAAATGAAAAAGACACAAATGAAAACACAAAGTGTACAGAAACAACCAAGCAAAAGGTGACCCGAGTGAACAAGACAAACGGTGCCAAGCTGGCACCAGAACAAGTCACTTGTGCAGCAGAGCTGAACTACGCCTACAGTTAACCACATGGATTACAAACACATGCTGTAAATCACAAGATGATTAACATCTAGGCCAACAAGAAACACATTATAAATGATTGACATTGCTTTGATATCGAACTTGTTAAAACATATGATAGGACAGAATCCCTGTATGCTTGACATTCAATTTTCCAGATTGCCGCAGCTTTAGGGTCAAATTACGAAAACAACATTTGAGGTCACAAAATAAATAATTTGGACACTTCTTTGCAATATATTTACGTTACGTGGCTTAACAAGTCCAGGGGATGCCATTTTCCATATGAATAATCACTCTTATTTAAAATTATTTTGAAAAATATACAAGGAAAGCAAAGGAACAGCTTACACAAACAGTATCGAATATCTAGTTACTTACCACAAAAGTGACCAATATGAAATATTATGATACTGAGATAATGAAAACCAATGACGTGAAGAAATGCACAGAAATGAATGAATGATTGGATGACACCGAACACCAACTCATTTGCATCTCCTACTCTCCTAAGTGTACAAACCTCTTTTCTCCATATCAGCCTTGTCATAGTTTGGTCTGAGCCTGGCCCCTTTGTCTGCCAGCAGGGCCACCAGAGCCTGTGTCACCACAAAGTTGGGCGAGGTGACCAGCTTGTTCTCCTCAGCCACGCCTCGCAGGAAGCTGGGCAGGAACTTCCTCTGGATGGGGTCGTCCACTGTGGTCAGATTCATGCCTGTAGCTGCAGAGATCAAGTTCTGGAAAGGACAACATATTGCATTAGTATGAGTTGCATAATTCAACAAGAAAACAGGTACCTTGGCTACAAAAATAGAGGCATCAAGTGAGGTCCCTGTTTTTCTACCTAATAAATAAGTAATTTATTTGCATTATTGCATTTATTCAAAATGTTTAACTTTTACTTTATTTTTTCCCCATTTAATGTAAATGTTCTATTATCTGAAAGATGGTGAAATGCAATCCACTCATAGTATTACTTTAGAGGCAAACAATGGCCCCAATAAAAACTATGGACAGAGAAATTGGATGGAATAAACTTTATGACAGTCAAGTCAACACCTTCACATGTTGTAACTAGGGCTGTCAAATTAACTCGTTAATTTCGATTAATTAATCACAGAAAAATTAACGCGATTTTGTGATGCAGGATTGTTTGTGGTTGGGTGTGGGGGTGGGATATGGGCGGGGTGTGTTCGGGGGAAGAAAAAAGGGGAAAAAACTTAATCATTGTACTGTAATTGCTTTGCAAATCTTTTATTGAATAAAAAAACCTTTGAAAGAAAAAAATTAACACAGATTAATCACACTTCTATAATGCCCTTTGACCTGGTGCAAAAGTGGTGCACAGCTGCACCCTGTAGCTTGCTTACACAGCCCGCACGGGTAAAAGAGAGAAAAGTAAAGAGAGAAGGGGCCGAGGTCTCTATGGACGGTTTATGGGATGCTTCGGGCAAATAAGCATGAAGCATCTTACTTTATTCTCCGCAGTGTCTGTGCATTATTGATTTATTGGGTGCAACAATAGGTTCAAAACAGTATCTCTCAATCTTCCTCCGTGTCTCTCAATTTTGTTTGCTAGCCGTCTCGTCTCCGCATAAACGGACACCCGACCCGTGTGTGCGTGTAGGTGTGTGTGTGTGTGTGTCAATATTTTTGCCTATGAGTACGACGATGGTGAATGAACCGGCTCAGTTGTGGGAGATGGAATGTCGTCATTTAGTCTGCTTGTTTTTTTGAGAAAATTCGGCGCTAGAAACCTGATTGAGGGGAGGAGACAGAAGTTACGAGAGACGGAGAGAGAGAGAGAGAGAAACAAACTGCAGTAGTCTATACAGATGTTTATAAACAGGCATAAAAGTGTCATAAAAGTATGCGATTAATTTAGATTAATTAATCACAGAGCCTGTAATTAATTAAATACATTTTTTTAATCGCTTGACAGCCCTAGTTATAACCTGAACATCAGAACTCAAAAGCCTGGATATGAATTGAGGAGAACCTGCTGATGAGTTACAGTGTACCTGAGTGCAGAGCTGCACCAGTAGCTTGGCGGCGTTAGGACTGTTGGAGGCCAAGCAGCCCACTGCAGTGCTGAGGTAAGCCAGACAGGAGATGGGTTTGCTGGCCTTGGCCGATCCACGGGGCCTTTCAGCGTGGCCCGAGCCTGCTGTAGGACTGGTGGAGAGACCGGCCCGGCCTGCTGCTGCCAGGCACATCAGTCTGACCAGTGTCCTGATGTCAGTCAGACCCAGAGACTCCAGACCGGCTGCAAGGCTGCAGCTAGAGCCACTGTGTGGGAGAGGGAAGGAAGGAGGAGGAGGAGGGATAGAGAGAAGGAGAACAAAGTCATGAATTGTATATCAGAAGGTTTTGCTTCCGTCTACCTAACTTTCAGTTAGCAAACTGCAAACCTGCTTTCAAGCTGGGATACACCCTCAGTTTATCCAAACTGTTCTGTCTGCAATATGTTATGTAGTCATCTCACTCCATCTTATCTGCCGTGTTTATATGTGGCAGCTACAGTACCAAGCGTGACACCCTTTCCAGAGTGTGCCATCAGTTCTCAGTCATCCGTGTTATTTTGGACACTGCGTAGGGTTTCGAGAGAACGGGTGCTCATGTTGTTGCCTGTTAAGTCGTGGAATGTAACATTTAGAAACACTTTGTAATTTACTATTTATTATTTTTAATTAGCATTTAGTGTCAAATCACTGCACATCATAAATTGTAGCTACTAAATAAGACAGAATACAACTTGACAAACATCTAAACTGAGGGCCTCTAACCAACCGTCTCAAACAGACATACCTGACAGACAGCAGGGACAGGGCTCTCATCACCATGGTCCTGGCCAGCAGCACCTGGGCTGCAGCCGTCACCCTCCTCAGAGCCATCACTCGGTCATGAGGGTTCTGAAGGGCCGCTGCTTGCTCGCCGAGGGTCACCCTGCCAGAGGAACTCTTATCCACTGAGGTCTGACACCCTAAACATAGACACACACACACTCTGTTTACTGCTTATGTTAAAGAACACAAAGTTAAGGGGTTTAACCAACTGCTTAAATGCAGAACATAGTAATGTCAAGGCAATGAATATGATATTGTCCCTAGAAGTGAGTGGCTCCAGAGAGTCCTCCTCACCTATCTGCAGCAGGGTCTCTTCCATGCTGTTGGTGGCCGTCACCATGGCGATAGAGGCTCCCAGTGGGTCGCTGTCAGGGAACTGGACAGCCTCAGGGACCGTCCTGCGCTCACTCAGACCCAAAGGTCCGGCCAGAAGCTCAAACTCCTCCTCTCCAGTCAGCTTCTCATCCTCGTCCACATCCAGCATGTCCCAGTCCTCTGTACAGGGCCATCAACACACAGACAATGTCAAATCAAAGACAAACAACGGACTTCAAGGGGGGCAACAACTCCACATGCATCACATTAATGGTGTATTCACAGTGGGAAAGTCCGCTAGTTCACTTGCTTTGGTCCAGACCAAATAGAATTTAGATTATTTTTTTTTTGTTGGTATGGTCCACTTTCATATTGCCCTTTTTGCAAGTGAACCAGCATTACGAGGCAAAACCACATGTGAGCTGAGGTCATTCATTCATTGGACAGACATTCTGGGGTGAAGAGAAGCAGGAAGCACGAAGTGACAACAGCAAAATTGTTAACAATCATGGAGATATACTGCGATCGTGTTTATTTTGTGCCATCAGCAAATAACAACTGTGCGTCATTAAAATCTGAAGGCTAGACTGCGAGTCATTTACGTTGTAGCGAGAGGGAGGCGGGGCGGGATGGGCTACTGCCTGATCTACAGTTTGATATAATATAAGGTTAAAAATAATAAATAAATAGGCATACATCTATAAATAAAGAAGAAAAACATAAACAAATTGTTTTGTCATATGGTTGAAATATGTAGGCCTATGTCAATGCCACGTTATGTGGCTTGTAGCCTACGATGTGAAAAATAATTTTTACTGTATTTTTGCAGCTGGACACGCGGCTTGCGAGAAGAATAGGCTCAAGCTGTGTCTGCTGGGTATCAGTTTGGCGCAGCTCAGCTCCAAACTGACTCAGGGATAGTATTGACGGTCCTGTTAACATGGGAAGCAAAATAAAAACACACATGTCATGCAAAGCGCAGCATGAACCTGTTGGCACTGTGCGGAGACGCTCCCCTCTCCTTCATCCGATCGCTGAACACATTCAGCATTTTTAAGCGTCCTCTATCAAATGTAATATATTCGCTCGGGGCTCCCAGTCAAACCACAACTAATCTTCCTAACAATGGCGACAACAACACTTTCCTGTAATGTGAAGCAGACGTCGATTTATTAAAAAGAAAAGAAAGAAAAGGCACAGTGCTTCCTGCATTTGGGTCGGATTGAGTCCGGCCAAATTCACACCACAAACGAACTGCAGCAGAGTGCGTTTGGAAGCGCATCGAGACCACCTCTTCAGCTGGGTCTCGGAGCGCTTGTTTGGTCCGTCCCCGAGTGCGATTGCTGTATTCACACATGTCTGAAAGATGCGCACCGAAGGCGGAAGGGCACCTGAGTTCGTTTCAACCGAACTTAACACGGCATGTGTGAATACACCCTAAATGACAAGTTTGTACATAACCCACTTTACCTTCATAGACACTGTCCTGCTTTCCCAGGAGGTCAGGAGCCTGTCCCTTATACCTGAACACATACCACAGAATAAAATAACATGAGAATTTATGTACAAAAGTCATTATGGGGCATTCATGAAGCCAAGATACAGTTAGCCAAGAAATGTCCTGCCTTGTTTCAGGTGCACATACCTCTCCACAATGGGGACTTTGGCCTTGCTTTTGATGGCCAGGTACTTTTCTCTGCAGCCACCACACAGCAGGTAGTAGGGGTTTCCACTGCCACACTCCCCTCCAAACCAGCCATCTACGTAGGAGCCGTTACTGCGGTAACCTTGGCGGTTGGCGCTGCGGCCGCAGCCTGGGTGACTCTTCTTCATGTGTTGATTGAAGTTTGCCACGTTGGCCTCACACAACTCACATACGACCACTTCATCCCGATCATCTGTCTCACATACGTGCTGCGAGGTGTGGTACAATGAGGGACGGACAGACAGACAGACAGACAGACAGACAGACAGACAGACACACACACACACACACACACACACACACACACAAATACAAGGACAAACGTGTAATTACACATCACACACAAGACAAAGTTGTTCAGAAGAGCAGTTAAGCATACATGCAATGTGATGTGTAAGAAATGTGAAACAATGAGCTTTGCACTTAAGAGTTCCCATACCAAGCGACAGACAGTTATCAGCACTGACAATAATCATATTGTTATTAAATGGTTTAGTCTTTCATTCAATGCCAGTTAGTTCAACTGAGAGAGAGGGCTTTCAGGGGGAGAGAGCTTAAATTGTGTTGGTGTCGGTCTTATAAAGCTGGCATTACAGCATGATGCGTAGTATGAATTTACTGTGAATAAGGTTGTCCCGAATGCTTCAACGCCTTCAGTTTGTTTTTTTGCATAACCTCATCATCCCAATTAGTAGTAGTGCAACATTAATAAAATAGTTGCAAAGCTTTGATTAACCGTGGGTAATTCCCAATGAAGATTCAAAACCTTAAAAAAATTGTATTTGGGACAGCTAACTGACACTAACTGTGACAAGTGATGCAGGGTAGGTACATAGCAGAATGGTGATGGCAGCCCTCTAGCACATAGCATAAAGTCACACACACCCATGTTGGCCAGTCCAGTACCTCCGGGATCCACATTCCCAGAATGTCGGTGTCGCTGGCCAGGTCCTGTCCGAACATGGCCTCCATGGTCTCCTCGTCTAGGTCCATCTCCAGCTCTTCATCCAGGTTGAAGTCATAAAGGGCCCCCGGGTCTTGCTGCTGTTGGAGGGCGGACACTTCCCGACGTGACTGGCTGTGGTGGGCCTGCACCGAGCGGTACAGTCCAGCTTAGAAGGAGAGGAAGTTGAAAGTGAAATGAGTAAGTGAGAGATAGGTAGGTAGAAAGGTAAAAGATACTGTTGTGGAATAGTCTTACCAGCGCGGGCTAACAGTGTGCGTGCAGCCAGGTCAAAGCGATGTTTCCTGCCGGCAGCAGAGCGGCCTCTGAGAGGAGCGCCACTGGATGTTGCATTGTCCTGCTCCAAACCCTCGGGACTACAAAGTACACAAACATCAGACTTAATTTTTATTTTTACTTATAAACAAATTTCTGGACACTACTTGTATCATATTCATGCTTTGGTCCTTGTTATTCTATTGCTGCTCTTTTTGGCCACGGCTTCCTGTTAAGTGATATCGTATCATAATAATCATCCAACATTTCATGGATCGATGAAGACCTCTTTTATGTGATTGATTTTTATTTAAGAATTTCAACTGTACCTCTCGCTGAAGCTCTCCTCCATTTCTGAAGCATCTGCGCTGGCTATGTCTCCAGGGGAGCAGAGGTAGGAGCTCCTATCCTGAGATTTGCCTCCAGAAGAGGCTGTAGCCCCCGGACAGGATGAGTCAGACCCGTCACCGCCCACGCCGCTGCCTCTGGTGTGTGGCTCGTCATGCTCCTCCTCTGTACCTGGATGTTCTATCATCCACATGGCCAGCACTGTGATGTTCTGAGCGTCTGCTTCTCCTCGAGCACCTGACACAACAGGAATACACACAACGTCATAACACAATAATCACAATGTCTGGTACAATACCTGATTTGCTTATTAAGCCAGAGCTACTCATTTCAATTGCCATACATAATCATGTAATATATTCCTCTAACCACTACCTAATTTATTTTTTATTTTTTTACTGACATTAATCTGTTTATACAAGACATCATGAACTCATACTGTTTTACTGTTGCATAAATTTAGTAGATTAGATTGACAGAAAAATTGTGAGGATTTCTGGATTCTCTATGTTTTGTATCATTGTTAACTGAATTTCTCTGTTTATGTTAGACAAAAAATACAAGCCTTCAAAGACAACAACCTGTGAACTACGTTATTGTGATGAGCATTTCATAGAGTAAACGAATTAAATAATTAGTTGAAAAATCACTAAAATTGTGCCATCTACCTCATTCTTGTTGGCCAGAAAAAGAGTTCCAAGAACTTCATGAAAATATATTGCAAACAGGTGGGTGGAGACTGACCAGTGGCTTCCAGAGCTTTGGTGATCTGGCGCAGGGAGAATCCCATCTCCAGCAAAGGCACAGCAATGGCAGGAGGAGGAGGAGACGTGGACAGCCTGCTGCTGGGGTCTGACAGAGCTGGAACAAACCACAGGTGTCAAATGATTATGAAATCAGGGATATACAGTATGTTTAAATGTCACAATGTGTGCATCACTGTAATCATGAAGGAGCCTTCCACAATAGTACAATGTGATGAGTTATCTTTTCTAATCTATACTTATTTATTTATTAGTTTTTAGCTGCCTTTAGTTTTCCCATATGGAAACAATCAACGTGAACAAAATAAGTCAAATGGTTGTGAATTTTACAGGGTTTCCTACAAGATATTACAAAAAGCATCTCCAATATTGTCTGAAGACTTTATTGCACTTTTTAGACGTACATAAAGCTTCAGGGAAAACCATCAGAGGTGCACATTCACAAAGGCCATGTATCAAAAGGACTGAGCCAACTGCTGTTCCATATAATCTAATAACAAAAAGGTGCCCTGTGGAGTTTTCTCCACAATTTATTGAGTGTTTATGCATTTACCTCCTCAAAAAATGCAATTCTGCAGCAAGGACAGACTAAGCTATTACCCTGCGCTACCATGAAGGATATCTATTATCTATCTTTATTTTTATTGATGAAGAATTTTAAAAGTGACCAACTGCACAAGTTTTCACAACCATAACGGCAATATTTACTAGCATGGTGATCTGGCATACTTACAGGTACCCGTTCTGTTCTGCTGTCTGTTGGGCTGTGAGTCAGGGGAGGTGAGACTCTGCCGGCGGCCGACCTCGTCTGAGGGAGAGGTTGGCAGAGAGGAAACTGGAGGAGTCTGTGCTCGACGGTTTGGACCCAGGGTAGTGGTTGGGTAGCTCGAGAACATTTGTCTGTCGTGTCACAGGGAAGCATTAAAATAATCATCTCAATTGAATCATACATGGAAAACAAGGCTAATCGTTAACACTAGCCAATGACTGACAATATGTGCAGCCATCTGTTCTGACCTGAGGAGGCTGAGAGGCATGACCCCTGGAGACTCGGAGGCCGGGACAGTCTCTGTGTCTGTGACGGGCGTGGTAGCAGTGGTGGTGTCCTCTAGCGAGGAACTCATGAAGGACGTGGTGCTGGATGCAGAGGGGCTGGTGGTGACTGGGGTTTGAGCCAAATGCTCCCCCTCTATACCTTCCCCCTCACCCTCTGGTTCAATTCTCACTCCTAAGTAAAGGGAAGACGAGGATGGAAAATTATTTTCATTTATAGTAAGACACTCTCCAAACACTAAGACATTAGTATTAGTAATATAAAATAAAATATTCTCAGTATTCTCACCAGGCTTAGTCTTTCCCCCAGAGGGCTCATCCAACAGCCCACTCACGACTAGCTTATAGATCATGGCCTGAGCTCTTTCCAGGTCCGCCAGGCCCAGGGCGCGCTTGATGGGGGAGCGCATCACTGCCCGCTTCACCATATGGCGCATGAGAAACTGCAGAGCGGCCCGCATCTCCACCTCTTCCTGGCACACCGGTGAGGTGGGAGCGGTGCTTCCACTGGTGCTGGCATTCAGATCAGCATTGTGCCCGCTGGGTGCTGTGTCCGGCAACACCTGAGAGGAGAGAACAGGTTAGCAGAACTTTGACAATGTTTGACCTGGGCCAGTTTCAAGTAGATATCACCCAGACCCTTCATGTACATAGATTCTGTAGCTTTGCCACCACATTAAATAGTTTCAATTATTCCCTAAATAAATGTAATGAAGAGAGTAAAAAACACACATTAAGGCTTGTGTCTTTTTTTGTTGTTGCTGCGAAAATGCACTTATTTACTATCTTGCAGAGTTGGAATGAGAAGATTCTCATTTAAGTATATGACTCCTTATAGAGACTCATTTGACACCAGGAGGTTTCTGCTTCTAGCCAAGAACCAGCTCAGCAAATAACCTCCCCATAAATCTACACATCAGTTTTTGAACAGAAAGTACCAATTGAGCTGTTAATTAGTGTAAAAAGGTGCTGGTAGGCAGATTTTAAAGATGTTTCCTGAGCTTTCCAGTATTCCCATTAAGCTAAGATAAGCTAACTTGCTGCAACTTTATATTATAATGAGTTGGGGGTATCAATCTTCTCATTTAAGAAAGCAAAGTTCTCCTATTTTACAATCACGGCACTGAAGAAACTGTGAATGATTAAATTGATATTGTTTGAGTGAACACAGCAATCTGGTGTACCTTGGGTATAAGCAGCAGCTCAGCATACTTGCTGCAGCTGAGCAGGGCGCTGAGGGTCTTCATGGCTCCCAGGTAGAGATAAGACAGCTGCACGGCGTTGATTTCAGACTGAGTGGCCATGCAGGAAGGAGAAGGCTCGTGACTGCGGGCGCCGTGCTCGTGGCCTTTCTTCCTGTTCCCCTCTACAGGAGTATGAGGAGCTGCGGTGAAAAGGGTCTCAGTCCCGCTTACCCCTCCGCTAACAACTGAGGAGATCTCACTCTCTGACTTTGAGTTGGGCGCCGCGTGCGCTTTCAGATCTTCCAGGCTGTGGGACACTCGCAGTTCTGAGATGGTGGTGTTTGGAGATACTCCAGAGGTGGTTTCACAACTATCTTTCTGTTCGTTACGGTTGTGTCCCTCGTTGTCTGCCTTGTTGTCTTCAGTACTGGTCGGCTCATGCCCAGTGGAGGATGCGTTGCGATGCCTCTTGTCATGTCGTCGCGCGCTGAGCTTAGCGGCAGTCTCCTCGTGGATGCTGGTCAGGTAGGTGATGTCCAGCAGCAGTGAGGCCGTCAGGCCACGGAAACGCGCCACGTCAAAGGGCAGCGGCTCGCAGGGCTCCAGGTTGTATAGCGGAGTGTCACTAGGCGACCAGAAAGTTGGGAAGCTTTAATAGAAGGGAGTTGAGAGTGAAAAGAGACAAGGGAAGGAAACACAAAGTGAGGGACAGGGTAGGAGAGAGAGAGCATGGCATGCAAGACAAATAAAAAAGATGGAATGTGTGGGTATGGATCAAAATTATTTATTGGGACATGCAAAAGGGTAATGGATTAATTATGAAGCAAAAGGGCAAGGCAATAACAGAATTATGAAAACAGTTAATCAGAGCGAGGTAAATGGGAGGTGAAAAAGTTATTGGAAGGCAAGTTTAGTGTAAGTGGTATGCGAAGAAACACAGACTTTGTTTTAAAATACATTTTATCAACCTTGTGGTCATAATGCTGATGACTGCGTTCCTGGACCACAGCACGGGTCACATAAAGACCCAGAGCAGAACATCATGCAATGCAATCATGTTGGACTAACAATAATGGGTTCTACTAGGAATTCAGAAGACTTTCCCTGCAATTGATTTAGGTATTTTGCAATATGCAAGAAGTAAAACTAGGCTTCAGAGGCCTTAAGGACGGTCACAGCACATTTATCGAACAGCAATGACAGCCTTAATCTTTATATGGCTGGTATTGTCAAAATCCAAATAAGATGAAAATTTGGTATAGTTGTAATACTATAATATAAGCATATACAGTATATTACAAAAATAGCAACATATACACAAAAAGAAAGCGTGTCAAAGAAAGGTGACCAAGTCAAACTTTTCCCCCTTGTACCTGATGGTGATCTCTGCCTCGTCCCACTGCACCTTGGCCGAGGTGCTGCCCTCCTTCACCACTCCCAGCAGAGTGGCGTGCCTGCCGGTCTGCTTGTGCACACATCGCCCACCCACGCGTAGGCCTGCGTCCGCCCCCCCGATGATGGCCAGAACGGGCCAGACCTCGGTGCAGAGCATTCTCAGATGGTGCTCCGACAGCTCTGCCAGGCCATGGCGTGCGTGGCGTCCCCTCTCCTCCTCTGTCCTCATGGATGTGTCCTGGCTCTCTCTCTGGGCCTCGTGCTCCTCGCGGCTCTGCACCGAGCGACTCTTCTTCAGCCTCTGACCTCCACCAGACGCAGCGGCTGAGTCTCTGAAGCACGGTTTGATCTTGTGGAGCCGTTCGATCATGGTCTTGTTGATGCGATGGGTCCAGTGGTCGGTGCGATGTAAGATGCGTATGAGCTGTGTGGTGGCCTCCACCAGGACGGTGGCCATGGGGCTGCAGACTGGGTCACCAGGTAAGAGGTCTCGAGGGGTTCCCCTCATCTGCATGTCACATATCTTAACCTGGAGAAATTAGATTAGTGGAAAGATTAACACTTGTAAAGGGAGCAAAAGTAAAAGAGACAAAAAAACACGACAGATGGCAGTTTTTGCAGCAAATCTGTATAATATGTATAAGCATCACAACTTTTTACAGAATTGGAAAGAGATTTTTAATTTAATTATTAATTACAAAGAGCAAGTCTCAGTCAGCTTGAACCAATGAACTCACACATTTACTTATCTCGCCCTCATATCTTCTAGTAGTTATTACTAAATGTGTTGTGAATCTTGCTGAATCAGCGTCCATCACTGAGTAAGTGGATATAAAAGATGTGAGGAGGAGTTTTTGCGAGTATCACTTAATGCGTTTAAAGTGTAGAGGACAATGCACATTATTTATCATTGACACAAACAAACATACTTAATGTAAATGTGCCAGGATTATCTCAACAGATAATTATTTCAGATAGCCCCCCAATTTTTTTTTACATTTAACCTTTATTTATACTTGAGATATCATTAAAGGGGTGACCCTCCTTTGCAATGATGTCGAGTCAAACAAATGCAAAGCAAAAGCAACAACACAAACAGTAGGGAGGTCATTTTTTAACCCATTGATGACGGCTGCTGCGCGATGCCACATTGGCTCTCCTGCCTGATGCTGCATCGCGCAGCATTATTACTTTATCTAATTTTCATGGCATTCCCAGCATAGAATGCACTCATTGGTTCAAATACACAAGAGGTGGGTTCTGTTGATTTTTTTAAGACCACGTGACCACCCAAAAGTTGTGTGGTTTGCCGAAAATCACGTCAATCAAAAAAATAAAAAATAAAACAAAATAATAATAAAAACACGCCGGCTATGTCGACGACGGAACAGTTAGTGGCGTTTGGTGCGCAGAATCAAGGTCTACTATAGACTACTGACGAAAATCACACAACACATTGCATCTATTTATTAACAATATTTAATAATTTTCTAATTAATCTAATTTTGACAATTTTTAGAAATATTTGTTGGTTTGTAAGCGCTAAGGGAGCATGTTTAAATAAAACCTGTGAACCTTAACTTTTAAATGTATTTTATTTCATGTTAGATATTAAGGTTTTGGTAGACTTGACAATTCGTACTATTTTTTCAGAAAACCCTCAGGCATGGTAAATGGTAAATGGACTTGTATAGCGCTATATCTCCGTTTATCACAGACTCAAAGCGCTTTACATTGTTTTTTTTTTGTACACATTCACCCAGTCACACACACATTCATACACCGATAGCAGCAGCTACCACGCAGGGTAGGCTTAGCACTAGGGTGCTAAGCTAACTAAGCTAACTATCGGGAGCAATTCGGGGTTCAGTGTCTTGCCCAGGGACACTTCGACATGTGGCGGGGAGACGGGGGATCAAACCTCCAACCCTGCACACCAGAGGCGAACTTCCTACCCACTTCGCCACTGCCGCCCCAGGCATTAAGGACATGCATCCTAGATTGCCATAGTCATCAATGGGTTAAGGAAAGCACACAGAACAAACTAAGCACAGAGCCCTAACACCTGTTCATGCTGCTTCCTTTATGTTCTCTTACCTTCTCTCCTGGGTTACTGCTGTAGAACATCACACAGGGGTAAAGCTCTGTGGCGTCAACATCCTCAAAGGCTAACTTTGGCTCCTGTAGAATCACAAGTTAGCAGTGAGGGATGGACATAGAGCCCTTAGAGGATACAACACTTTGTTTCCCAGCTTGTTTCTATACAGACTGTTTATATTGTTTAATCTTGAGTAAATAAAAAAAAATATATGTGTTTGTGTATATGGTGTGTCCACAGGCACTATTTCTCTGTAATCGGTGGCTGAGGAATGAAAGTGGATGTACACAGCTACAAGAGTCTGGCAATGATTAATGTAGTTTGTGATAGTATAAAGTATGATTAAATATTTATAACAAAATTAAATTTAAACAGTTTCTCACTTCTCCATTCTTGCCAAAGGAGATGGTTCTGGCCTCCATGTCCAGAACACAGGTGATGAAGTCTCCCTGAGTAAAGCTGCTCAGCGTCAGTGTTTGCTCCCCATTGTGATACAGGTTTCCGCTGTATGCTCGGTACAGCCACATATCTGACGTGGTACGGTGGTTGAAGTCGTGCACAGGCCATCGTGAAACACCTACACATGTACCCTCATTGCCCCGGTTCTCCTTCACGATGTAAAACTAGAACGGTAATAAAGTGCAAAATTAATCCCAACAGGCAGGCAACAAAAAGAAAGATAGAGCTTTTACTTTAGTTTAAAAAACAGTAGCATTAATTAATGCTTTTGCTCTAATGCTCTAGTGATCTAGATATTGATATTGGCATCGTATTTGGCCATGCTACGTAAAGTCGGCTGCCTTAAAGATTTCTATTAAAATGTATGAAGGAACTGTTGACAGAAAAACAATGAAAACAGCTTATCAATGGACAACATTCTCATTTTTATATTAATACATCACTGTACCTTCCACTGGTAGCATCCAGAGGAGATACCAGTGGCGGCCAGGCCGTAGCCTTTACCCCCACTACCATGCGTTAGTCCCTGGCCGTTTTCCACCACACAACACTGTGTCTTCTCTGGGTCGAACGACACTTCTTGAATGGGAAGGTTCTCGTCCTCCTCCTCTGCCTCTCCCTGAAGATTAAATAAACTTGTCAGCAGCTCAAACAAAAACGTAGAAGCCAGATACATAGGTAGGAAAGGTGAATGATTGGTCGCACACCTGTAGTTTGAGTTCCTGAACCTTTTCTTTAATCTGGATTGAGTGTTTGGCTTGAGCGACGGGAGCTTCCCACATGCAGTCAGACAACAGGGAGAACAGCCGCTCAACAACCTAAAGGACAACAAATTATATTATTTTACTCATTGACTGCAGCCTGTTATTGTAGACTTTTGCAAAGCGAAGTCAGTTGCATACCTGTGTCATTTGGTCATCCTCCATATTGGCGTCACAGGCAGGCAGAATGGCCTCCAACACATGGAGAGCTAGGAGCCGAGTTCTCAAGTTCCCCACCAGAGGGACCCCTACGATTAACAACCAATAAGAGTTAATGTCTAAGCTGTGTTGACCACACACTCATCAGTGTATAATATGTGACATAAGCTGGTGGCACCTGAACAGCATTTCTGGGCAGCGATGTTGAGCAGCACTTCTGTCCATTTAGGCGAGGCCATCTTGGACTGGATGGCCTTGGATGACACCACTCTCCTGAGGAAGACCAGGAAGTCTCCAAGGTGCAACTCAGCAGTGTGCTGCTTACGGATCAAAGCTGAAAAATAATGCAGTACCAACATCAATACAATAATACATGATCACAATTGCTTCATTTGAATGCTGCCTTGTTTTTGTTTAATTAATAATCTTATATCAATACATGCATGCTTTTTGTTTACCATCGCCCTCCTCTGTGTTATTGTTGCTTAATTAATAGCAAAACCGGCTCTTGTTTCCTGATCATACAACTGACTGATTGTTTTTCAAATTATTGTTCCGTTTTCTTTGTTTACAGAAATATATTTTTGCTGTAGTTCTTGCTTTCAAAGTAGATTTAAATTTAAATGTATTTTTTATCCTGGAAGACCGTCTCAAATTTGTTTTATCAAAGCTTTTGTTGATGAAAAACAAGACTGCACAAACAAATGTAATAATGACCAGAAATACAGTGTACTGCATGTTTTATGAAACACAAGAGGGACAACATGGGTTTCTCATCAGGTCAAAACAGGAAAAAACTAAAACAAGATCCGTTTCATTAAAGGGTAACACGAGCAGACTACTTCATCACCTCTGAAGTCTTTCTTTTCACAGTCTGCCCCGTCCTCCTGTTTATTGTCTTCTTGGTCTTTTTCAGAAGAGAGGAGACTAACTCCTGCCTGAGACAGCAGGTTCTTCAGCTGGCTGCAGAGCAGGTCCAGCAGAGACTGAACAACCTTCGGACTCAACTTGTCTGCATACGTCCTGCAGATCATAGGAAAGACATGGCTGTTGATGATCAATACATTCTTTGCATTGGATTAGGTTTACATAGTTCCGAAAGTCATGGTGACTCCTTTGCCTCCTGTTTTAATTCTCCTGTAGCTCTTACCCAGTGCTGATGGCGAGTATCTGCAGCAGGCGGGTGGAGGCCACCTTCAGGGCAGTGCTGAGCTGGGACACTCCGGGTTTCTGCAGCAGCTGGAGTGGCTGTCCCAGCATGGTCTCTGTCCCGCAGAGCTGGGATAACACATTGAGCAGCCCACTGGAGATGGCCAGGGACACATCCACTGGCTGGTAGCGAACACTTAATGCAAACACAGTCACCAGCAGGAGGCGCTGCTGCGCTTCTAGTATGGAGAAGGAACAAGAAAGAGAGGGATGAGGCATCAGACAGGCTGTTGGCAAACATATCTAAAACAGACCTTGATTCTAAAGCAAGCTCAAGGCATTTTAAAAGTTGCCCTTGTTGTATTTTTTTATACACATGACTCAATTTAAAAGAACAAGATAGAGTAGATCCAAGTTTCACAGACATTTAAGTAGGAGCTGCCAACTAAAAGATGTAATGAGTAAATGTCATATACAATTTTGTGATGAATGTCTACAACTTGTACATTTAACAAATTGAACCATTTTAGCCCAGTGAATCATTGAGGCTCCACTTCCCAGGGATCAACAGTAGTAGTCTCTATTACCTATGTGGTGCTTGTTTGCCTGCAGAGCCCTCTCCAGTGTGACAGACAGTTGCTGATAGATCTTATGAACAGCTGTCTGGATTTCCATCTGGATACGCCTCTTTGCTGCTTTTACACCATCCTGCAAAGAAGTATACAGATATTTGAACACACAGTAGGGGTATTTCTCTTCTGTAAATCAGTCACAACCAGTGGGGGTTTCTCCTAACAAGCCAACAGCCTGAAAACATGTTATTCACAGAAATGCCAGCCTCATACCTGGTAGTGATGTAGCTGCACACTCTCTCTCTTCAGCCCTCCAGTGCCTACAGTGCCGAGGCCAAAACAACCAGCCAGGAACTGCAGCCTGACAGAGGTGAGCAGCGAGGAGGACTGGAAGGTGCTGCTGGATCGATCTGCGTTGCCGGGCTGGCTTCCCTTCTCCTCCATGCCAGAGATCAACACCACAATCTGGTGAAGGGCCTCCAACCGCAGCTGGAGATAGAAACACATCCCAGTAGTTGAATAGATACTGTAGGTAACAGAGATAGAAGTGTAGTTCTTGGACTGTATTTTTTTTGGCCGCACAACAAATCCCAAATATCAAAAAACAACGTTGAATCAATCTACTTACAAGTATTGTGTATACATCCAAAGCCTAACATATCTTCTACCACTGTTACATAGAGCTCCGCTGTTGTTATTACAATATAAATTGAAAGAATCACTGTTACACCGGGTGTTCCTGCACCACTATGAAGACACAGACTGTAGTAAATATATACAGTATATCAATATATTGTATATTCATTTTATGTGTAGTATTAAGTTACAGAAATAAAAGTGACTTGGACCTCACTTATGGCACCAAGGCACAGAGACCTCAATACAGCCTGAGATAGCCCCTCACCTCTGCCCTGCTCTGTTGCTGTTCCATGGCCAGGATAGTTGCCTGTGGGCTGGTGGACATACTTTCTTCCGGCTCCTTGAAGGCTGGAACCAGGCCCACATCACCGCTGATGAAGCTGACCATGTTGTCAATGAGAGCATAGATGCCCAGTGAGCGACTCAGGTCCAGGTCTGACTCTTCATAGGAGTGGGCCGAGCCGTAGCTGCGCTGGCGGCTCAGTTTGGCTCGGAACCAGGACTCAGCCAGGGAGTCTGGAGAGCTGTGAAGTAAGCCTGGGGACAGAGGGAGAGCAGCCTTTCAGATGCATACATATACAAGAGAACTCCTTTGAGGAATGGACCATGTTGCTTTTAAGCACTTAAGAGCTATGCAGTGCAGTGCATTATCACTCTGTAAGAGTTCATCAGATGGCCAAATGCTGATTCTTCATGCGGGCACAAGCCTTCATGAGCCATTATGAATTCCTATATAATGGGCGCACTGGGTACTTAATACCCACCGACAGAAAAAAATGCAGCAGTTGAGAAGTGAAATGGAAACCATGACTAGCCTTTCCATATAACAACTGAAGGCACTGACGTCAAAGTGTCAGTGCTGATGACTTCTGTCAAGGTTCGACAGGTTATTTCATATAAACTCTTCATAAGGAATGAGCCGTCATTGTACAAAGTAAATAACATTCCGATTAGAAGAATGAACTGTTATTTGTACAATAGACCCATCTGTGTGTTCTCTACTTCTTTTTGCCATCTATGCATTTAGCACAGAGAGTATAATATGAAGTTTCTTGAAGTGAAGTTCAAAACAAGGCCCTCTTCATGAGATATGAATGGGGGGGCATCGCAGTCATGGAGGAATGAGCTAACAAGAGGAAGAAACATGCCATCGTTTACTTGCTTGGAGCTCCTCTTGTGTTTGGGGCTCAACTGACCCAAAAGAAGCAAATAAACTATCCACACGGGAATCAAAAGACAGAGAGACAAGAGTAACATATGATTGATGACCACAAACAACCTGCAACATCCTTACTCCTAGAAGACAAATCTTTCTGCACATGATCTTTACCTCTCTTTTTGTGAGAGAATGCCAAATCCAGGTCAACATTTCTCCTTCCACTCTGAAAGAGAAAACAGACACAAAGTCTGATATAGCTTTCAATTCACTATGCCACTGTCATTTCTTGGAATGCTGCTCAAAAAACACAGACATGTGAGTATGTCTATGAGAGACTGTGTTCTGTACCAGAGTGTAACCCTCTTCATCTGACTCGGGCTGGGAGAGGTCCGACTCGCTCCTTGACTTTATCAGTCTGTAGCTCGGGCTGCTCTGCACAGAACGGCTCTCTGCACTCAGACTCTCACTCCTAAATACACAAACACATCACAGGAATAAATTAATCGTCTTTGTCAAGCCAATGCAACACTTTAAAACAGTTCCCACCAATCCACTAAATCAGTCCTTGCCATCCGCAAGGTAAAATATTTGGCTCTTAATACAGTAAATCTGATATTATTAAAAAGGGCAAGATTCCGTTTACTATGACAGAATATGTGAAGGCCATTCAAAGCAAAGGCGCACCACAAGCCTTGCAGAACACTAAACAGATGCTTTGAGCTTCAAAGTGCTTTAGGTGGAATGTGGAGTATAAATATACTGAAGGTAAATGGTCGGATTAAACTTGTTGAAACAAGTGAAGAGTAGGTTAAAATATTTCATGTGACCTTAAGAAGTCTGCTTTCAGCTAAATTCAGATAAAAACAGCCGGACACACCTTCTCATGCTTGCCTGTGTTTTTATGCTATTTTGGTGAGAATTGCATTCAGAGATAATATTGGCCAAGATACGGTACTATTAAATGTTTCCCCTTGCCATATGCTTTTTTGACCAGTCACCTTTTTCAATTTCAAGCTAAAAACATTAAATAATTATTTGAGAGTTTGTCTTAACACACTGCCCATAGAGTTTATAGAGATGATAGTGGTTGCTGTAAACGATTCCTCCACTTCATACTTGCTGCAAAGCGATTCCTTGCTAAATTGATTTTAATGAGAGAGATAGAGGACAAAATCCATAGTCCCCGCTCTGTAGAAAAATGCATACAGTCAGTGAAACTAATATAAGGCTTCAGCAATCCGAGAAAGGCAAATAAAATGGGTATGAAACAAAGTTTCCTGTGTGTGTTATTATTTTTCCACAGCAGCTCAGCAAGAAAATAATGTCCAGGGAAAAACAAAAAGAATGTCACACTAAGAGACTTACTTTAGATCATACCCACATGATTTATCTTGCTGAGTACATGAAATTCGCTTTAGGGGAACTTTGAAAAAGCATTTATGCCAACACTTGAATTAGAAAAATCAGATTTTTTTCTCTAAAATATCGATACTGGATCTGACGATAGGATACAGATATCACAAAAATAAATATCATGATATATTGCTGTATCAATACTGGCCGGAATCACTCTATAGCCAATATGGACAGTAAAAACTATTACAGTGACCAAAAAACTGTTTTAATGTTCATACAGGTAGGCATGGGACTATTGTTTAAGGATAGACTTTTCCTTAAATGTGTAACTATTCTTTTTTCCTTTGGCTCTGGAGCAACCTTTTAAAAACATGTTCATTTTTACTGCACACTAATCCCTATTAAAGGGGAAACCCCAGTGAATAGTTTGAAATGTATCACTTCCTCCCTCTTAAACTGCTCTGACCTGGTCATAAAGCTCAGACACTCCTGTGTTGCTGATGCGGACTGCGTCTGGCCCTCCTCCTGGTTCTGCTTGCTCATCTCGCTCAGCACAGGGCTGACCCCCAGCAGCAGCAGGGCACAGCGGTGGATGACAGAGTTACAGGCTGCTGTGTACAGGTCCTGGCCCTCTGGGAGACCTGTGCTCCCCCTTCTCCCTTCCTGAGACAGAATGGTGTCCTCCTCTCCTCCTCCTCCTCCTCCACTCCTGGAGACAGAGTTGGAGCCCAGGCCTGTGCTGCTGCTGGCCCGCTCTCTGTCCCGACTGCGTGCTACCTCCCGTGCTGAGAGGAAACATTGAAAGATTTCTGTGTTGTGCAAGACGCACATACACAATACACACACATAAAACAGACAGACAAGATTGCTAGGTTAGAGGAAGCACATGCGAATGCAACAACGTCAAAAAGCGTCACCTTATCACATTAGAGGCCGACTATTTTTTTAGTGACAAAAACAAAAAGCTTTTTTTACAACTGGGTCTCAGTAAATAAGGTAACAAGTAACTAAAATGCATTTTTACAGTATTTCCACTAATGTGTCGGTGAGAAAGCACTCTTTACTATATGTCAGAAGTAACACTAAGCAGCTACAGCAGCTTCCCACAACTAGAGAACATCAAATTCTAATCATGGTAACAGAAATACAGCTCCGGAAAAGATTTAGAGACCACTCCAAATGTTCAGTGTCTCTCGTTTAACTCTTTAGAGGCATATGTTTGAGTAAAATTAACATTTTGATTTAATAAGATAAACTACTGACAAATTTTCTACCAAATTCACAATAAAAATATTTTCATTTAGAGCATTTTCAATAAGTAATGTAGAGATAAAGATTTAAGAAAAATCCAGACTGTTCTCTTAAGTTTTTTCCAGGGCTGTATATTAAACGGGTTGCCAAGCTGCGATGCTTAGTCATATCAAAAACAAATTGGATTATTACCATTGCATTTAAAACTTAACTGCCCATATATAATTAAATAAATAGCCACAACATTGAAACTCCTGCGCATAAACGACTCAACATCTGATTGGAATTAGCTTTTACCAGAACTAACCCAATAAAATGAGTTCATCAAATGTAATAACTGTAATCATCATGTACAATGAGAGGTGGCAGAATAAAACATTTAAGAATTACATCAAATGATATAACTGCTGTTCCTAATAATAGACGCACTGAAAGCATACACCCGCACAACAGCGGGCCCATGTACTCACTCCCAGCTGTCATGACTTCCTGTTCCCTGTCCTCCTCTTCATCATCTTGTTCCTGATGGCCCTCTTCTCTCTCGCGGTCGGCTCTCTCTTCCAGCTCCGCCTCCTCATCGATGGTGCGTGTGAACGAGTTCTCCTGGGGGTCCATGTCCAGAGAGTCCTGATTGTCTGAAATCTGAGTAGTAAAAAAAAACTAAAAGTTTGCATCCACTTGCAGACAAAGCATCTGTTTAGAAGCTCTTTGACCAAATGCAAGTTACTGAATTAATAAGAGTTGACATGTGTGAACGCAACTTAATATTTACTCACCCTCCTCTCACGCGAAGAGGATCTTGTCTGGATGAAATCCATATTCTTACAGGCCAGCAGGCGGTTTCGTACCATATAAACACTGCGATAGACCTCTGCAAGCGACTTACATGGTTGGTACCTGATGGGAAAATCAAAACATGCACTGTGATGTGTGATGTTTCTTTTAAGGCTTTTACTATAGAACAGTGCGGGAAACCTTCAATTCTACATACAGTAAATATAAATTCCAGTACCTTCCCTCTCCGCAGCCTTGGCACTGCAGCCCTGTATGCTTCAATAAGGCTGCCAACGCAAACCTGGACACAGTGTCTAAAAGGGATTCATTACTGAGGGACGCATTGTCCCAGTCTGAAACAGAAAACACATTAGAGTCACTACACTGTCACATTCTTTTCAAAACTAATAATCTAGTTTAGAAAACAACTTAAAGCTGGAGTCAGCGATACTGGACATGCCCATATGCAAAGCCGAGGCTGTGTATTAACGCTGATTTGGACAAAAAGCAATTTTGACAATAAGCATTCTACAGAATCACTGACTCCACCTTTAACTCATGATAGTCAGATGTAGACCTTTGCTGATGGCATAGTCCTGCAAGTTGATCCAGAGGCTGTTGGCAGGTTCTTTAGAGGAACCCAGAGCCAAATCCACCAAGACACTCAAGTCAGGACACATGGTGCAGTCGAAGGGCTTCTGCTCTTCATTGCCAGACAGTGCTGCCTCCAATAATGAGCTGATGCAGGCATCTTAAAATACACAAGTGACAAAAATTCATCATAAAGGAAACAAAAGCATAATTTAAAAAAGGGCAAAAGGAGAAACCCGGTCATCTCAGTCGAACACAGTGCAGAATATGTGATCAACATTGACATCACAGCTCATCACAGTACTGTATCTTTCCTCTCCCTACCTAGCTGTGCGATGTCCATTTCCAAGCCGTTGCTGAAGAGGGGCGTTTTGAGCCAGTAAAGAGTATCCTGTTCCTCCAAAGACGTAGGAGCTCCTTGCAGCATCCCACCGAGGCAACGGCCTACCAACAGGGCAACTGTCCTCTCCAGATCCACCAGCCACACCCAGGAGAGAGCAGGCTGCGGTAGGGACATACCTGAGGCTGGCTCAGCAAAGTCAGATGTACCTGGAAAGTTGGAAAATAATTATGTAAGTAATGTGGTGAAAGAAGGAAGGGGTAAATTCTACAGCCAAGAAATATAAAGGTTCGATATTCGAGACCTCTACGAAGTTTAAATTAAACTTTAAAGAAAAGCAGATGCAACATAAGCAATCACAATCAAGAGATTTTGCAACTTACCTGGCCTTGTCCGTACAGTTTAAAGTGTGTGGCTTTTAAATGTTATTCTTACATTTTCTGACCGTAAATCAGAGTGGTAAAGGACCCTAATCCATTTTGTCAAGGCAAAATAAAATAATTCAACCCAAGTTTCATTCAAAGAGAAAAACCACAAACGGGGACAATGTACATTATTGTGTAGGAAAATCAGTCTTGATAGCAATTGCTAGCGATGTAATTGCCAGTTAGCTATTACAAACCAGGCTTAAAATTGTTGTGCAGAGATTCAGAATACAAAGGGAAAACTGAAAGCTTCTGAAAAAGGTCATGACTAGTCCCTCAATTAAAATGATAAATTGTACAAGAAAAGTTTAGCTGATTTGCTGCATGTAAAAGTTTTCTTTGTTTAGCTTGTTGGGTCATGCTCACCATGCAGTGGCCACTGCAGCTCCTGGTCCTCCAGTGGGGAGGCTGCAGGCAGCAGTCTGTTAAGGCGGTCCAGAGGAGGCAGCAGGTCCAGCAGCTGGCTCAACAGAGGCCGAGCCACCGACACCGGCAGCAGCAGCAAGGAGTTGATGATCTGGCACAGCATGCTGCCTGCCGCCGACACGTAGATTACATCTGGACAAGATATGAGACATTAAAAGGTCCTTATTCTGAATTTCCCAAAAATTACATATTGTTTGGATTTTTGGGTTCAAATTGGTTATTTAAGTACACACGCAAAGGGGGAAAAGGGACAGGAAAGGGGTGGCAGAATAATGAAAAGTATTTATTTTTTAATTATTTTCATTAACTGTAAATACATTATCATATCAAAAATACACAACAATATAACCGTAACGATTTCTTTGTCGTTTTATGCCGTTAAAACTGAATTGTCTTTGGCAAAATGTGAAAAAAGCTAAACAAATATTGGAGATAAAATGATAAGAAATATCAATATGTTAACAGAAAAATAATGGAAGCATTTTATGATGAAAAGCCAGAAGCAAAATGTTGAGGATAAACAAGTCAACAGGCTGAAGTCAAGATAGTTAGAGACGAGAGGGCATTTCACACTTGCTGCAAGAGGGAGTAATTGACCCTCTTCACCTTGCAGCTTCTCTCGTATGCTGCCATTCCAGGAACTCTCTTTGATCAAAGTCGCGGAGCGGGAGAAGATATCTGTGGCGTGAGGCAGCAGGAGTTGCAGGTGCTTGTGGAGTAAAGCCACACTGCTGGAGTTCTGCGGAAAACCATGAAGATAAGGATGTTTTTTAAACTGTTCTTCTCAGCAACAATAGTCCCTTTTTTAAATGAAACCCTTAACCTTTAAGATTGCTACTGTCAGAAAAAATGTGATGCTACTGACAGTAGGACCGTCATTAAAAAACATAGTACTTAGGCAACTGTGATTCATAATTATACACAGACAGTAACATCCCTCTTATTTATTGTTTAATCTATATATAAATAGAGTAATAGTATATAAAGAGTTAATTTGCTTCATGCGTCAGTTATGAAAAAGGCTGAGTGTTCCCTTTCAAGCAATTTGATTCAGACCATGTGGGTTCTAAATTTAGATGTGAAATAGAAAAGTAAATAACTTCTTATCAAATTGACCATCAAGGGATATTTGCCTTTCAATTACGATTTGTGCATAACTTTGTGTAAACAAACCAGATAACATTATGTTGTTATCCAGCCTGTGTCACAAGAAGGCATTGGTCACTGGACAAAGAAGACATTTTGACTGTGTAAAAACAATTTCCCCCACAATAGACCTCATATCTATGGAAGAGAAAGTAAGTATGTTTGAGCAGTTGAAGGTCCATACCTCAGTAACTGAGTTAATGTGGCAGTATGCCAACAGCTGCTTCTGCAGGGAACACAGGAGTTGGTGGAGGTGGGCTGGTTGGCTGCTGTCAGAGGAAGACGTGCCTTGCTGCAACTTGTCACTGTTTTTCTCCAGCTCACCAAATGCCTGGTCCTGCACAACATAAACATGACCGCATGACATCAGATATAAACAAAAACAACTACAGGTTTACGGATAGGGGTATCTTCAAAGTAAAAGGTATTTATCCAGGCAAATGAAATAAGTAACGGTACTGCAGTCAATGGGAATGAAGTCCTGGAAGGAGTTTTTTCATTCAGAAAATGGTATGCAAGCCACAGTTTGCTTTTAGCTGTGAACTTAAAGCTGGTTATGAAAGTTACAGGAGTGCTAACAAAGTTGTCAACAATTAAAAGCAACATCAGATCCTATGACTTTCATGCCCATATTTGGCAATAGTAAGATGTTCAACTCATAGATAGTACATAAAACTACAAAATAGTGAACACAAGCTAATTATAGAGGCTGAAAATTAGATCTCGATAAGTTGCACAGAATCCTTGTTGGACTTTTGTATTGGGGTCAAATTTAGACCAACCAAAATTGAATTACATCCAAGCAGTGACTGGTTTTTGCCTGTGTTTGTGTTGCAATCAATGATGTCATCTGTAGAGAACAAGGCACACGACCAAACCACTGCTGTGCCAGGAATAAAAAGGTAGGAGGAGATAATAACAAAGGATTAAACATGACTCATTCTCCGTCTCCAGCACTTGAAGCAAGGGAGATGGAGATAGGGAGACGGAGAGTGTAACAATGGTGCTCATTATGTTGACTTCACTGATGACTTCCTTCCTGAGTAATGTCTGCTTTTGTCAGGTATAAATAGAAGATAATAATCCTACAAATGATGGTTTGTTATTGAGTAACGCACAGAGAGCAAGCTCTGTGCCCAGTCATGGTGCTGAACCAAACATTGTATAACATCTACTTACAGTATAAAAGCCCAGGTTCCTGAGCAGTGTCTTCATAAGGATCTCAGCCAGGTGGGTGTCAGGGTGGCCTGCTGTGGTGCTATATGTGGGGTCAGGGGAAGTTGTAAAGCCCGGGCCAGATGAAAGTACTTCGGGGCCATCAGCAGGAGAGCTGTAACCCAGGAGCGAGGCTACGTGGGTGTGGTCCTGCAGACTAGTCAGGATAATATCCAGCTGCATTCTCTGTGACACAGACACACATACTTCAATTATAATGCCTAAGATAATCAGTTATGAAATGATCCACAGAATCTGTCGGGTTAGATATTGATGCATTCCATCTGGGTAAACATTATTGTTATCAGTAGCTTTAATTAAAAGTAGTGATGACGTACAGTTGAAATTCAACAAGAAATATAATTTTAAACAGTTTGAGGAAAGCACCTGCTTCTGTTATTAAGGGCAATTGTGTTGCCCTCAGAACGTTTTATTGCTGGACTGCCAAGCATCCTGAAAGCCTATTGTTGAAATGCATATTAAGATGACAAGGCATGATAAGGCATTATGGTCAAAATGCTGTGGCTTTTGATTTTATTTTTGACCATTTTGATATAAAAACATGAACAGCATTCTGTCACACATTAAAATACATAAAATAGTCAGGGATAGACACAAAAAAGCCGAAGGCTTATTTCCATTGTGGTCCCTGTACACAAAACACACACAAAATATACACATACATAAAAATCACACACACAACAATGACCCCCACTAAGGCAAGCCTAATTATGCATAAGCCATTTTTTTAGGGCCTTTTTAAAATTGCCCAAACTCCCGACCACCTTGAGTGCTCCCGGTAACCTGTTCCACAGTGCAGCACCCGTATAACAAAAGGAATTCTTTCCCATGTTGGTCCTCACCCTGGGTGGTACAAAATCAGTGGTGCTACCCCTAGTGGCATGTGTGTGAACTTCACTTACACGATTAAAATAGTTTCTAAAATATTTGGGAACATCCCCATTTAAAATCTTATGTACCATACACAGTTTAATCTGAGATACCCGATCAACAACTTTCAACCAACCCAACCTCTCAAAGTGGGAAGATTCAAGATGAGTTCTCATGGGGAGGTCAAAAATAAGCCTAACCAACTTATTCTGCGAGGTCTGAAGCCTATGTTTCAAATGCACCGTGACGCCACTGTACCATGCAGGAGCAAGAACAACAAACCAAGCTAATTGACCCATGAACCAAGCAGCTTGTGGAAAATCTGACCATTACTGACCTAACTTACACAATCTAAAAGCAGCTATCTCTATTATATGTATATATCTGTGTTTTAGCTAACATAGGGTACCTGTCCTTTGGAGAGACTCTCCCATCTGTCAGGGCCCTGAGGCAGCAAGGAGTGAAGAAGCTCCATCCTCTCTCGCAATGGAGGCAGCAGCATGGTCGCTCCCACAGACAGAGTCTCAATCACTGCCTGATGAGACAAACATACACTCACTCACTCACATATCAGCACTGCGTCAGGTCATGTGATAATGCACCACTGATTTAAGATATTAGTTTATGCTGCCTTACAGTTCAGGCCCACTTTGCGTCTGGCTGAACAACACCACTTAACTGCGATATAATAATGTATATACCTAATCCTCTCGTGGGCTTAATTTATTTATTGCTGACTCGGAAAATAAACAGCTGATTTATTATTAATGAAAATAATCCTATACCGCAGCATATATTTTCAGTGAGACTTGTAAAGTGAATTTCATGTTTACAATTTAAAGACTCATCCTTAATCATCAACAAACTTTAATTATGTTTCGTTTCATCCTGATAGTATAGGGACTAACAATTCCCCCCTACGATCAACAGTGCGTCTACTTTTTGTACCTCCTGAATTTCATCTGGCACAGAAGAGTCCATCAGCCTGAAGAGCAGGTTCCTCAGCGGCCTGGCCTGCCGACCCAAGATACTGGTGGCCACGCCCGGCCAGAGCTAGAGCAAGATGATTGGACAATAGCCGAAGGCAAAGCTTGAGGAAGTTATGATGCTCCCTGTAAATACATTTAAAAAATAAACTTGTGAGATCAAATTGATAAGAGAATATATCTAGCCATATTCATAATCGGACAATCAACAATTGAAAAGAAAAAAAGGTGTATTAGAATGAATTTGCAACCCCCTCAAAAACGAGATGGATGATTTCAAAGGTGTTTAACCTTATTTGGGTGCAGACTTTGTGATCTTACCTGGATGAGGGGAACGGCAGAGGAGGAACTTCACTGTTGATGCCGTCCACAGTAACGCTCAAGGAAGGAGCGCAAATGGGAGAAGGTACTTTCTTCCAGGTCCACGCAGTAGGGCCTGTGCCAAGCCACCACTTGCCTAAAGAGAGCCACAGTGAGAAAATAAGAACAAGTACTCCAGTACTTCATAGGTACTCGATTGGTAGGGTAAAGAGGTTAGGAATATACATACACACCTTAAATGACTATTAAAACTGTTCTTCTGGAGGGACACAGCATTAACCGATTGTGCTCTGCAAATGCTTTGTCAGATAGAATGATCATTTGATCATTAAAGCACTTCTCCGGTGATTTATTTTAGCACTATATCATAAAGTTGGTGGACTCACAAAATGACGGTCAAAATGGAGATTTCATTGCCAAGTATAGGTGAAGTTCCAAAAATGCTGGATGTTACAACTCCCATATTTGCAACTCAATAGTCTTTTATAAGAGCCCCCTTTCCTTCTGAATGCCCACTTGGTTAAAACCTCACACCTATAGTTTGTAACGCAGGCTTTGTAAAAAATGTTAACCAAGATAACCCTGGTGACAGCATCAGGGCATTAAATCAGGTGCCCAAAATGCAGGTTAAGTCAAAGAAAAAAGCACTGTATGTTGTTTCATGACTATGCTTATTTTTTTCTACTGCAGGGGTCTTAGTACTTTTATCCGGGCTGAATAATGCTGCCACCTTTTTCTTTGAACCACACTAAATTGCCTACCCTTAATGGCACACGTCACAGGCCGTTGCTGACTTTTGCCCTACATTGTGCAATCCCTTTTAAGCAGAGAAGTCCCAGGCTGTTGTGAGATCAGCACCTACCTTCACCATTCCTCCCCCTTTGCGTGAATATCTCCTGTAAATTTGGGTTACGGTCAATGTTGCCTTCACGAGAGTCAGAGTGTTTACATTGGTAGCTGACCTGTCTCTGGGCAGTGCTGTCCATGCCAGGCTGTGGGAGGTGCCGGCTGAGATCTGCTGAATAGCGACTCCATCCAGGCCCACAACCTTCTTGGGCTTGGTTATTGGCCCCGTGGAGTTCCCCTGGCCACACTGGCCCATGGAGTTGTTGCCCCATGCATATACTTCGTTGTCTAAATGATGGTTGAGTCCAAGAAAAGTTTCATAATATTACATATGGTTGACAATATTTTTTATAATGCCCATGAAATTACACGCAATTAACCTTTAGTTACATAATATTAGCTTCAACATATTTGGCATATACATTTTCTATAAAACAATGCTTTCAACAATTCAAGTTTTTAATAAACCAGAAATCTCCCAGTGCCGGCAAAGTAAGATTCTGGGATTGACACAGGCAGTGGATTTGCAATATACTGTAACATTGACTGTTGCAATGACTCAATGCAGCACCTGACGTTCATAGTTGACCATATACAGATAAGCTCTTAACCCATTGCTGACGGCTGCTGCGCCGAAGCCACATTGTATCTCCTGCCTGATGCTGCTTCGCACAGCATTGTTACTTTATCTAATTTTCATGGCGTGCGCAACATAGAATGCACCGTCATTGGTTCAAATACACATGAGGTGGGTTTTGTTGATTTTTTAAGACCACGTGACCACCAAAAAAATGTGTGGTTTGCCGAAAATCACGCCAATCAAAAAATTTAGAAATAAATAATAATAAAAAAAATACGCCAGCTGTGTCGGCGATAGTGTATTACAGAACAGTTAGTGGCGTTCGGAGTGCAGAATCAAGGTCTACTATAGGCTACTGACAAAAATCACACAACACATTGCATCTATTTATTAACAATATTTATGAATTTAGGCTATATTTTGCTGCTCCAACTCAAATTCTGCCCAGCCAGGCGATAGTTTCAGTTTGGTTTTCATCTCCGTGGTATAAAGCCGTTTGGACCAGCTGATCGGCTCCCGACAGCAGGAGTCAGTCTGCGTTCCAGTTGTACTGGGAAGTCGGATTTATGGTGCCAGTGATAACTGAACTAAATAATAAAATAAAGCTATCTTCGCCTTCCTATATCTGTCTATCTTTATCCCTCCACTGCACACTCAGTCACTACTATCCATGCTAAAAGGAAGCAGGATTATAACCTCATTTAGCACATTATTTTTAAATATTTTATATTATTTATTCTTTTTTTTCTCCCCCATCTAATTTTGACGATTTTTAGAACAATTTGTTGGTTTGTAAGCGCTAAGGAAGCATGTTTAAATAAAACCTGTGAACCTTAACTTTTAAATTTATTTTATTTCATGTTTCTATGTGCTACACAGGCTTAGATATTACGGTTTTGGTAGACTTGCCAATTCATACTATTTTTTCAGAAAACCCTCAGGCATTAATGGGTTAAGAAAGAAAGACAGTCTTCAGGAGAAAGTAATGTCAAGAAAAAGGGAGAGACAACTACCATGCGACAAGGCCAGGCAGTGACTGTCCCCTATGGAGATGTCCACCACCCTGGTGGTAGCCAGCTCCTCAATTAGTTTGGGCCTGAGTGCTGTGGCCTCAGAAGAACCACACCCCAGGCAAGCACCGCAGCCCCAGGCATACACCTAAAAACAAGTGACAAGAATCATTATTATTCACCTTGCAAGGCATTTCCCCCAGACAAAAACTATCTTGATGAGAAAACAGTGAGGCTATGAGACAAAGAAGAGCTATTCAACGTGACAGGCCCTGATCTTAAAACATATCACTGTAAACATCCTGTCCTTAGGAATGCATGAACAGCTGCATGCATTTTTTGGACAAATGTTCAAGAAATTCAAGCCTCCCTTCTTTTCTCAAGAAACCACAGCTTAAATTCTGTCTGAATTAGCAATGCATGCCTGATGTCTTACCTGTCCGGTAGAGGTTAAGGCAAGAGACGACTGGCTTCCTGCACACACTTTTCTGATGAACATCCCTTGCAGGGCCTCCACTACTTTTGGCTTGTAGACTCTATTAGTATCACCATGACCTAATTTTCCTGAACAACAAATGTTTCTTTTTTAGACCGATTAATAAAAAATAAAAAATGTTTTTGTAAATATACTGTACATTCAGAGCATAAACATAGAGTAGCTGCAATGCACAGACAGTGTAGAAGTGTACAAGAGCACATTCAAAATGATCATTTCAAAAGAATAGTGTTTCACTGTTCTAATTCTAAAATAAAAAAATAAAAATAATGTTTAACAATGTTAGTCAAGGTAGAGGATTTACACACCATTGTCCCCTCCTCCAAAGGACCACACAGTGCGTCCATCCTTTGACAGTGCAATGGTATGGGAGCTACCACATGACACCTCTCCAACATTGCTGATGTCTTTAACCAAGGTTGGAATGTTTCTGCTGTTGCTGTCCCCGTGACCTGCAATCCCAAACAAAGTCAAACCGTTTACAATTAGAACTTATTTTTTATATATATATTTTTTGGGCATTTTTATGCTTTATTGACAGTGCAGAGAGACAGAGGTGAAATGGGGCAGAGAGGGGAGTGACATGCAGAGGACGACCGCGGGCGGGGGAATCGAACCCGGGTCTGCTGCTGGGCCCGGGGGGCGCCCTACCAACTGTGCTAAGGGCGCCCCCACAATTAGAAACTTTAAGAACACAAAAGGATTTTTTCTTTTTCTGAATCAAGGCACCGAAGGGTAACACAAACAAGGTGACACGTAAAGCCCCTGAACCGATTGTTTGTACGGTATGTAGGCAAGGCCCAGGCAAGACAACTCAAAGTGCATCACAATAAAACATCAATCAAACAACAAAGTATACAGTTCAATAAAAAACTATTTAGAAAGCAAAATTACAGGGTGGATTTGGCAATATAAAAAGAAAAGTTTTTATCTTTGACTCAAAAGCAGTCCCAGTCTGGGCTTGTCTAATATCATCTGGAAGCCAATTCCAGGTCTTAGTCGCATGCTACCAGAATGCTGCTTCACCATGTTTTGTTCTTACTCTTTGAACCACCAGTAGGCCAGCCCCAGATGACCTCAGCGTACTACAAGGGTTGTCTATGTAAGCCTGCACATCAGGGGCATGTTGACGGGCATCAGTGTGTCAGGATCTGCCACAGCCCTAATACCAAACATTGCTGCACGACAACTCTTTAGCGAGGTAGCAACTTTATTCACACTCACTCTCTGATCATATCCAATAACTTGAATAACTTCTGCCACACAGAGAGAATTAAAAAAATGATTGATGGATATTTAATTGAATTACCTCAAATTAAGTGATATTCCACAATACAGACAATGCAAGCTTAGGATGAGTTCAGCATCTTACCTAATCTTCCAAAATCTCCTTCACCCCATGTGTAGAGCTCTCCATCCTCACTGACTGCAGCACTGTGTCTGTAGCCAGCAGACACGCATACCACCACCTGATACAAAACAAAACAAAAGTGGCTTACGATAAAGCAGTTATAAGAAACTCATACAAAACTGCACCATCTGAACAAAGTGAAGGAGAGAAAAAAAGACTTGTAATATGTAGGATACCTCCACTTCTTGCCTTACTTTGTTTATTTAAAAAAAAAAAGGAATGTGTAAATGAAATACCATGTGTAAAGGTGCACTCAAATGCTGGGTGAAACCCTACCTTCCCCTGAAGTGGTCCCTGGATAAGTTTAGGGTATTTCTGTGTAGAGCTGTTCCCGTGACCCAGTTTGCCATAATCACCGTCACCCCAGCTGAACACCTCTCCCTCCGTAGTGAAGGCCAGCGTGTGGCCATCGGAGCCCTTGGATGAAGACACCTTCTTGATAGCACGATGGGGTTCAAAGGTCAGCTTCTTGAGCGTTGATTGGTTGTTGGAGTCCCCCCAGGCCTAAGCGGCCATAGCTGCCTTTCCCACAAGCCCGAACGGAGCCATCAGAAGAGATCACAAAAGTGCAGTACTGGCCCGCCTCAATCTGCGGAGACCAGAGGAAAAGTTTTTGTGTCTGTGGGTCGTGAAAGACTGCAGGCTGACTCAGCATTCTCACACTTCATCGACCTAGTGTCACAGAGTGAGTGGGAAAGATTGTGCAGTGTTGGATGCGAATTAGGTAATTTCCTGCCACAACAAGAGATGCAACCAGTAGGGAGTGTGTGTGTGTATTTCTATTATCTTTTTATATTTCGTTTTATTTCTATTATCTTTTTATATTTCGTTTTATTGTCTAGTTTTATCCATATTATCTCTAATTGTGCTTTGAATTTAGTGTCACTGAGTGAGTGTGAAAGCCCCGTTTCCACCGAATGGTGCGGCTCGGTTCAGAGCGGCTCAGCACACGTTTCCATGGTCAAAAGTTTGGTAGCACTGCTCAGTGGAAACGTGAGTGAGTGGGTCCAACAGGCCCCTTAACAATGTTGTGGCAAAATGCTATAGAGTGCTACGGTATACCATAAGACTGCATACTATTTTACCCATCAGCCATGTGACAGTTTCAGATTTCTATTATATTTAATTATTAACGTTCCTGCATATGTCATTGTTATGTCCCCAGTTATTGAAAGCATTTAAGAACATAAAAAAAATGCTTCTGCAGAAATGGCCTAGAAGACACAGTGCACATTTGTCACCAAGGTTTCCTAATTCTATACAAAAGACAAGAAGTGAAGAGATACTGTTACAACAACAGTTCTGTAAGCCGTATAAATTGTGAATTATATGGTTAGTAACAGTCTGTCATCTTCATGATTGGGTTTCCCTTCACTTCTAATAGAAAAATTAGAACAACATTGTAGGATAAAACAAAAATCCCGACGTTGTCTGCTCCTCCAACTTAAAGAGCACAAGGCCCTGTCTCATCCTATCTATATAACAAATTAACCATGCCATTTTGCTTTGATCTGCAACTGTAGTTTCCCTGAAATGCATTTTGTCACCATGTCTATACAGCCTTCTTTTATGCTGATCAGTAGAATTCATGCTTTGAGGGAAAAATTTTTTCCTCTTTTAAGTCAACAACATAAGGCAAAAACCTAGCTAAACTCATTTGGAAAGTCATGACATTTCTTGTACTTCTCATGATGAATACAGGAAAACAGCTGTTTCCTCTCTCAGCATGAGCACATAGACACAGCAAATGTAAATGGTTTCCTCTTACTGTCTGTGCATCTGTGAAGCTGGCAGCCAACTTGGGCTGCAAGATCTTCTCCTGTGTGCCCTCCACTAGCTGGTGGCTGCTGTTACTGCCCCACACATACACCTCACAGGTTTCAGACACCACGGGTGCCTCACCCGTCTGTATGCTGTCTGGACTGACACAAGTGCGAGAGTAGTCTGATGCCATTCGACAGACCTGGAAGAAGAGGACATGATTAACAAACTCTTTCAGACATGTTTACTTTCTTTGGAATAGTTACTGTCTGGTAAGTTTCTTTCCATAAAAAAGATGAACTATCTAGTTAAAAAAATTACACCTATTCCTTTTACTTCCAGATAAAAGAACAAGCAAAATAGAACACATTTTAATGGCTAGGACTATCATTTTCAAAATTAACCCATTAGGTTATAGTACAAGTACAGTAACAAAGACATGAAAGTAAATTATTGGTAAAATGTCTTACCTCTTCAAAAAGACAGAGTGCAGCCTCATACAATGAGCACAGGCCATCAGAGGTCCGTGTGGGTTCTCGCCACTGGCTGCGATCGGCCGAGGAGCCCTAAGACAATCAAATGCACAATTCATTAGACCAGACAATAAAGTATGAACATCACACCTAATCAGTCATGTAACAGATACTGCCATTCTCCAGAATTGTTGACTTTGCCTTTTAGCAACATTGGATAGCTTATATATCTATGTTTACTTACCAATGAACGTCTCATCTGCATGAGGATGTTCATGAAACAATCATAGCCGATGAGCCCCTCCTGGTTCTGTAGCACCTTATCATCCTCCATGGTACTGACCACCACTGATGCAGCCAAGGCCATCTCGATCCACTCCAGCAGGTAGCGCAGGGAGCCCCTCTGGGAAGCAAGTCCTAGCAGAAGCTCTGACGCAAGCCTTCGCCCCTAAAATATCCGCCCCAGAGTTTGGCATAGTCACTCCCTTCAGGAATGTGGTGACCTGGGCCAGGCAGTCTAGGCCCATGGGCGGGATCTTGCTCTCGTTGGCCAAAGAAAGGGGTGGCAGGGAGCTAACCACATCGATGGCTGTGTGAATGACATCATTACACAAGTTAATGTTTCCCCCAGGAGCTCCACCAGGACCAGGTGGAGGAGGCATCATCCAGCTCTGACGCAGCAGAGCAAAGAGAAGACTGAGGCCGGTGCGAACGCCCATCTCGATAAGGGCGTCGGTGCTGGAGCGTGGCCTCTCGCTGACAGAGTGCAGATCAGACGAGCCCGAGTTGTTCTCTGGGGAATGCTGCTGTTGCTTGACCTTTCCCTTGTCGTGGTACTTGTTGGAAAGTGCGTAGAAAATGCGCTGGAGCACCAGAACACGTTTGCGCAGGGCAGCAGCAAAGGGAGAGTCGGAGCAGACCATCTTGGCCAAGGCCAATTGGCTGCTGAGTAGCGCGTCCAGGTAGTGCTCCTGCTCATCGCTGGAGAGGGATTCACGCTCAAAGTCTGGAAGCTGGGGCCCCTTCAGACACAGCACCTGCTGGGGAAGCAGCACGGCTTCTTTGTTGACCAGCAGCTTCGAGTAGAGCACCGACACTCCCTCCCGTGTGGCTATCGACTCGCTGTCCTCCGTGATCCATGAGCTGTTCAGATGCTCCAGCCATTTCAGTTTCACTGGGGGGATCATTAAAGCCATGGCATGTCACTCTGGAGCCATCAGTCCTGTAAACATGACATCAGACTAAATGTTAAAGGAGGTATATGGAAAGCATACATTTTCAGTGCTTGTGGACAGACATACTTCAACCACTGAAATAACACAACTCAGTCAGTTTCTTTGAGAGGCACCTATTTGCGGACCCATGGGGGAGCGGAGCTCCACCGGAAACACTAAATCTTCTTCTTCGTTTTGTTTTACTGGCGGCGATCACCCAGCGAGCGTTTCTTCTTCTTTTTTGTTTTACTGTCGGCTATCACCTAGTTGTGAATAAAAACAAGACACAGTTTCCACCGGCTATGGTGCTAGTAGACAGTAAAATAATTCAGTTTGTTAAGGGTCCCCAAGTGGCCAGGACAGTGGTATAAAGTAGATGTTGAGGTAGAAGATGAATGACGCAACAAAGCTTTGTGTAGGCCTACATCTTCCGAAATCCGCCACCACATTAAAATAAACAACTAATTTTAAAAAGTAGGGAGTGAAAGACATAAACGTCTGACACATAAGGTGACAGTTTCCATTGTAGATCCTGATTGATTTATTACCAGATCCCTTGTCCTCTAGTGATCACAGTTTTAATTATTATATTATTTCTATATTCATATACGGCTATTTAAAGAGGCTCGTCTGTGACTTTGTGATCACGCAAGTGAACAGTAACGATCGAGTACAGCCGCAGAATTACATTTCAACCTGACATAAATAGCCTATGTTCAATGGCACAGACATTAAAAAACTCCTGTTAATAAATAATGAGATACATACAATACAATAGGTTTATTAATCTGAATGTAAAGCATGTTCACGATGTGTAAGGTGGGCATATGAACGGCACGAGGGCTGAGAACTATGCGACTGATCAGAAAAATTATCGATCAAACGTAAAATCAGGAAATGATAAAAACATCCCGATGGAGATTTCTATGGAGTGATTTTGCTTCAAACTGTACAGGGTCGCGTTGTGGCAGTGACACTCTTTCTTCAGTCGGAGCTGCAGCGTAAAGTGAAAACAAACTCAGAGTAGGTCAAATCACCTATCCAGCAGGTTAGACCCACGGCGTATGTTGCCGCAGTAAACCAGCTACCTGAAATAGGCCCCTGGCCACTTGGCCGCCAGAAAAACCAAACGAAGAAGAAGGTAACGTATTTCCGGTGGAGCAGGTTTCGTGTTTCCGGTGGAGCTCCGCTCCCCCATGGGTCTGCAAATAGGCACTCTTGGGTTGCGTTCCAAATCGCATACTCTTTCTTTTTTCTATTCTACATACTACATCCTACGATAAAAAGAATCTATTTAGGATGCAGTAGGCATACTATTGGGACATACTGTACTCTCTTATTTCATCATAACATTGCGCCTTGAGCTTGCCTCTTCCTTTTATATCCGTTTGTTTTCATATGGAGGCTTCGTCGATGTTACGTCACTTCACGTGCGCACTGGATTGTGGGTCAGAATCGCCCAAATAGGATGCACTTTTCAACACTAACAATCTTGGGGAGTTCCGGCAAGATGGCGGACTGAGCGGTTGTGACTATTTAGAGCACATGTGGGAAAGTTCCTCAAAGTGAGTTTTTTGATCAATACCCCGGCTAAAAAGTCTTAATTGACTGTCTGACCATGTCCAAACAACCGAAGACGCTAGAAATTAACCGAAAATCGCATTAAGACGATGCAAATAGCGCAGAAGCTACATCTTCTCAGAGAGAACACGACTATGCCATGGATGTGGAGCTAACAGCTAGCGGTGAGAAACGAAGCCTCGACGAAAAATCTCTAAACAAAATCCATCTGCCACTGATGTGATGGAGGCAATTCTAGCACTTCATTCTAGATTCGACACCCAAGAAATAAAAATGGCGGAGATTAATACCAAGATGACCCAAAATGCAGTGATGATTGCTAACGTAACAAGATCAATCGAGTTCAACGCTGAAGAGGTAAAGGAGTGTAAGGAAAAGGTCGCTGTTTTGGAAACCAAGGTATCCGTCCTACGAAAAGAAGTTGACGAGCTCACGGAACGATCCAGAGAACAAGACCGATACAAAAGACGATGGAACCTGAGAATAAAGGGAATGCGAGAGAAGATGGAGGAAAACATCAGGCAAGATGTGATTAGTCTGCTCGGAGACATCGCTCCAGAATGGTCCCGGAACATGGACGACTACGTTGACACCGTACACTGCCTGGGGAGGATGGAGGAGAACAGGACGCGCCAGGTGATTGTACAGTTTACCAAGGGCCAGCACAGAGACGGCATTTGGAGAATGACTAAGAAGTCGCAGGTCTGCAAAAATCCGGTTCACCGAGGATCTGACCAGAGAAGACAAGTTGGAAAGGGAAAAACTTTGGCCACAGATTCTGCAAGCAAGAAAGGCTGGTGAGAAAGCATATTTCCGCGGTCCATTTGCTTTCATAAATGGTCGCCGCATCTATGCTAAAGAGTAAATAATATGACGTGACATGGACTGGCTTTTGAATATATAATTTAAAATGTAGGGGTATATATATATATTTTGAATGTAAGAGGATTACCCACTTCTTTTTTCTACTTCTAAAGCTAATTTAGAGAGCACTTTAACAGTATATTTGCATATACTGCTGAATTATTATTTACTTTTTTACAGCAGTATTTTACTTTATTTATGGTAAAAACAAGTTTATCTTTTATTTCTTTGAACACAAGGGGTCTAAGGGACAATGTGAAGAGGAAAGCAGTATTTTTATTTTGTAAGGGACAAAAAGCCCACTGCACTTTTTTACAAGAGACTCATGCCTGCAATGATGATGCCTCCTTCTGGTCAAACCAGTGGGGTGAAAAAAATCTTATTCAGTCACGGTTCTAATCATTCTGGCGGTGTAGCCATATGTTTCAATAGATGCCCTGGGAAGGTAATCACCTTTAAAGCTGACGAGTTCGGTCATTGGCTAGCTGTTGTGTTAAATGTTGAAGGGGAATTTGTTATTTTGATAAATATGTATGGTTTTAATAACGGTAATCAAAACAAATTGCTGTTATCAGAAGTGACAGATGTTATTATTGAATATAAACAAATGTATCATTCTGAGCTTATTTTGATCGGTGGGGATCTAAACTTGACACCCGATGAATGGCAAGATAGATGGCCTTCTAAATATAGTACTAACCAATGGAACCCTATTTTATTTTATTTTTGTAACTCCAACAGCTTAACGGATATTTGGAGGGATAGAAATCCAGATGTCAGTCAATTTTCATGGAACAAACCAAATGGTAACTGTAAATCTATGATAGATTTGTGGTTGGCAACTCCTGAAATTACAAAATATGTTTCAAATGTGTCTATTAGTAGTGCCCCTCTAACAGATCACTGTGATTCATCTCACATTAAACCCAGAGAATAGGACTAAGTATAAAAAAGATTTGGAAATTTAATGCTGATCTTTTAAAAGATGAGGAGTTTATTAGAGTTGTTAGAAACTTAATAGGAGAAATAAAAAATTACATGAGTATACAAAGTTGTAGCAGCAGATGGGAGTATTTTAAATTTAAGGTAAGAGAGTTCTCGATACAATATAGTAAAGCAAAAAATAGACAACAAAAACAATATGAAGTTCAATTGGTGCAGGACATAAGTGATTGTTGTAACAAGACTGTAACATCTGATGCTGATAAAAGTAACTTCATAAGCCTACAAAACAAGTTAGATAATTTATATATCAAAAAGGCCCAAGGTGCTTATGTTAGATCTCGAACTAAATGGGTAGAGAAAGGGGAAAAAATACTTCTTATTTTAGTGGATTAGAGAAAAGGAGACAGGAGAGAGAAAGGTGATAAATACATTAATGGTCAATGATATTGAATGTACAGATCAAAGAAAGATATCTTAAGAAATTTATAAATTCTACTCCAAACTTTATTCTTCAGAGCTTTCCACCTTTGACTCAGATATTTTTCTAGAAAGTATAAAGTCACATGTCCCCCAGATAGATTTAGCTTTTAAAGTAATGTGTGAGTCCGAGATCAGAATATCAGAATTAGATGAAGCAGTCAAGAGAATAGCAGTAGGAAAGGCACCAGGTCAAGACGGTTTGACTTCTAATTTTTATAAACATTTTCGGGAGGAAATTAAAAGCTTCTTATTTGATGCCATAAATGACATTTTGAGAAATGGGACACTTACACCTACGATGAAACAGGGACTTATAACTCTCATCCCCAAACCAGGTAAAGATAAGAGATACATTGACAATCTTCGCCCTATCACCTTATTGAATACTGACTATAAACTGTTTACACATGTGATTGCTGAGAGATTAAAAGATGGTTTGATGCATATTATATCTGACACCCAATCTGGTTTTCTCAGGGATAGATCCATACATAATAATATTAGATTGGTATTAGATTTATTGGACTATAGACATCTCATTGAAGATGATGGAGTGATTCTTTTTGGACTTTTACAAAGCTTTTGATTCAGTTGAACATTCTTTTATTATAAAAACACTGGAGTATTTTGGTTTTGGAGAAAAGTTCATTAATATAGTTAACCTACTATATAATGGCATTAATAGTTCAGTTTCCCTACCATTTGGAACAACAGGGCGTTTTGACATAAAAAGAGGTATTGGCCAAGGTTGTCCAACTTCGCTTTATCGTTTATCCTTGTTGTTGAGTTATTGGCAATTCATGTGAAAATTGTCAAAATGTCCAACTATTAAATGTAATGGTAAATTCATTGGTTATAAGTCAACTGGCAGATGACACCACTTTATTTTTGAAAAATACCGCACAAATTCCAGCAGCATTAAAAGAAATATCCTTATTTTCCAAAGCATCTGGCTTGAAATTAAATATGAAGAAATGTGAAATGTTACGTATCCATGATCATCCTTTAAGTACTGTATATTTATCCCACTTAAAAGTGAAGTCAAATATTTAGTATTATAGTCACAAAAGATAAAAAGTAAGAGAGACATCAAATATAGAAAGTAATATTAAAAACAATAAAACTATTCCTTTAACAGTTGGCTTCAGAGAGATTTATCCATTTTTGGACGCATTCTACTTACTAAAATGCAAAGTTTATTCAGACCAATTTACCCTGCATTCTCTTTGGAAATACCTGACAAACTAATCAAGAAAATTAACCAAGATAACTTCAATTTTATATGGAAAAATAAATATCATTATATAAAAAAAGCTGATATAGTTAAATCTGCTGAAGATGGTGGTAAATGTCATTGACTTTGATCCTATGAATGGTACCACGAATTAAAATGGTTACAAAATTTTATTAGAAAAGGTCATAGTTTTTGGTTTGATTTCCCATCTAAGAGCTTTAAAGGGGACATATTATGCAAAAAATCCTCGGGTTTTAAAGGTGTACTTCCAAGGTCTAATAGAAAAAGGTTTTCTTGGTTTATTGTTCAAAAAACCCAATAGTTTTCTACCATTTCCCATTTCTTCATCGCCTTTTCCAGCCTCTTCTGCCCTCTATCTCAAAAAGGTAGGTTTTGACAGCTTACCCCCTTCGCAAGAATACTAGTCTGCTCTGACTGGTCGTGATCTACATGGGCGTGCATGCACGCCTGCTCATTTACTCTATACCTACCTACATGAGCATGGCACACGCCCAGCTGTCAGTTTTGTTTACTTTTGGCCAATGCAGCATGGAGACCAATGTAAACATGTTTAGCTTCATTTTACCACAAATATCAAGTAATAATTCAACCAGTTCTAAACTAAAAGATGTACAACTGAACCTGTTCAGACCGGAGTCTGAGCTGAAAACTGTGAAAATGGCATCAAGATTTCTGATTTCCTGACATTCATTATCCTCAGGTAAATACTGTTTAATTATGTCACAGTCAATAACATAATTTTGAGCTAAGTAGTTATGCATAAACTCTCTAAACTGGTAACATACACCCTGTTTCGTTTGTCTTTACAGGTCTGTGGAATGATCTACAGCCCAGTGGAGTGAAAAGCTTTGGTTGTGAACCGATACTGAGTTGACATGTAAAAATGTACGTAACCATAATTGAAAAGAATGTATCCTGAATCATGTCAAGATTCACAGGAAAGGCATTATCTTTTGTAAAATGTATGGATTTGAAATGGTGTATAACTTTAGGTTTGTCAGAGCCACTAGGTAATCGACAACATTTCAATATCTGATAGATAATGTATCATTTGTATTGTGATCACTCATTCATAATAAAGTTTTACCGTTAAAAATGTATTGTGTTGCTTACTGTCACTGTTTGCTACCTGTAGTAAAGGATTACTTGAAACTCACATTTTCATCTCGCTGAAGATTTTCTCTGATAAAACAGTATCATTGCTATTTAAAAAAGACCAAAGCATCCTTAAAATAAAGCAGTTATTCATAGCCAGTGGAATGAAAATATGAAGTGTACATATCAAACAGAAGCCATAACATGTAACTGTCCAGTTGTTGTTGGGCCTAGAAGACAACCTGTCCACCAGTGAACATATCCTCCTCTGAAGGAACGGATAGTGTGACGGTCTTGGTGGCTCCGTCTGTCCATCAGGTCATAAGACACCTGTAAAACATGGCACATCAATATTACATCATGTAACCTAGCTTGAGCATGTATAGGCCTACATCATACATCTGTTCTTAAGCTACAACAAATTCAATTGCAGCCCTGGCTCGATAAGCAACAAAGTTCTGAGTGACTACTGTGTGCTTTTTGAAATATAATGGACAGAAACAAACACCAGCAGAGACAACTTACAGTATTCCTGTCTATATTGTACATTACTGGAGATCATGTAATAGGCCTACTGCTGCTTGGCACTATAGGTTTATTTTGCTTAAAAAAAAACGGCACTTTGTCCGCATTCTCCCGCACAAGCGTAGTCTTTGTCCCACATCTGGTGAATTGGGATCTGGTCACCCTAACTACACACTGTCCGCAGACTTATTGCGGTGTGTATGAGCTATACAATCAGACAGCTATGAGCAGGATGAAGCTATTAAAAAAATACTCTTCAGTTTCCAACTTACACCCCACAGTTTCACCGTCTGTTTTTCACTCCCAGGGGCTGTCACGGCAGGACTAACGTGAGCTCACAAAAAGAGCCAAATAACAGTCACAGCAAAAGACTCACAGCTTCTAACCGTTAGCATAAAGCTAACGGTAAAATAGCAGGCGCTAATGCTAACGACTAAACCCCGCATTCTCATTTCAGTCGGTGTTGGTTATTATAGGAGGGATAAAATAAAGCATTACAGACATTGAACTAACAAACGGACAGAATTATTTTTAAAATAGGACTACTTACATTTCGGACGGATGGTGTCTCTCAGTCTTCCTGGCACAGTCTCCTCCACACTCCAGTAAAAAGGCTTTTGCTGGAGATAGCCTAACAAAAAATGAAGTAAATCCATTCAGCCCTAGTGTGCTTCGAGGCTGGGGTGTGATGGTAGCTTGAGGTTGAGCTCACACTGCAGCTTGCTTCTCCTCTGTTGCATGAGCGAGTGGAGGCTCAGCCAGTGTGTGTGGTTACCAGCAGGCGTCTTGATTTGCCAATCAACTGCCGAGTTTCTGGTGAGCTTTCCACGTGGGAGTATTTATGATAATGAAAACCGACCCGATTTCGTCATCAGTCGGTGTTTTTTGGAAAAGAAACCTTCAAATCCCCTTTTTTCGAAATAAATGTCCCGAAGAAACTGACATGTTGTCTTTTTGAAGCTTGTGTGTGCTGGTAGGGACGCCAATAACCTAAACGGTGTGCCCAAACACCGGCAATGTTTGGTTTTTCATAATATGTCCCCTTTAAACAAAAAAAAATGGCTACTTACATCTTTTTGTGTTCAAGTTTTTAAATATTATCACAAGAAAAAGTCAGAAGGGGAAGAATACTTTTTATAGGCACTGCAACAGTGTGCGAACAAGTGCCTGTGAGATTTTGCAGGCTGAGATGAAAGGCCGTTCGCCTTTGAAGAAGGGCTCTGATCAGAGCTCTACACTGCTCCACATACAGCTTGAAAACCCCTACCCTTTTTTTTGTCATTTATTTTGAAACTTGTTTTTTATATTATCTAGGGGAGAACCGGGGAATGTGAGACTGTGACATCGGGTAATGTGAGACACCCCCTGTATCTAGACAACGGAACACATTTTTGGTCATGTGAGATACGTTTTCAGGACCCTCTCGTTTCCCCGTGGCCATGAAAGAGAGGACCTCATGGTGATGTTGTAAGCATGTTTTTTTCACAAAAATTTCTGTTTTGCGTGTAAAAGTAAAACATTTCTGCTGTCAACTTAATCAACCGTTGCGCCAAAGCAAATTGATTTAGGTAGAACAACTTCTAACATACAAGTTGATGAACTACCAACTTAGAAACCATGTTATGATGAAAACTGAAGATTAGCCTGAATTCCTGAGAGAGGTAGTTTTTTCTTAAATTGTAGCAGTGGGGTAAAGTGAGACACATGCTGTGGGGTAAAGTGAGACAGTGTCTGTGCCCTCTTATAATGAATCCATTATATTTGAGTTAGCAGGGAGACTAGTTTGAATAGGACAAAAGACAATGCGGGCCAGAGGTGGAGGTTGAATGTTTATAGGGGTGTCAGGAGGGGATGGTTTGGCAGGTATGTATCTGGGGGACAGAAGAGTGACCTGTAACATGTCTTTATTAAATGAATGATCCCAATAAAACAAATACAGAAAAATATTAATCAAAAACTCAAAAGATGACAGCTGGGTCTAGTCCTGTGTTCTGAGTCCCAGGCTGTTCAAGCTGGTCCTGATTGTCCTTTGCTCTGAGCCCCAGACACTTGTTGGCTCTAAGGGTCTTGTGTTCTGACCCCAAGGCTGTTTTTTAAACTAACTGGTTCTATCTTTCATTTGAATGATAATTATGGAAAATTAATTATGTGTTGTATTTGATCAGTTACTTTCAAGTGTTTGGAAAAATTACATTTGGAATATTTGATTTTCAAGTTAGCTGTCAGGATTGTAACTGTTACAACATGTGTTGTTATGGCAGTTTAGAGTGGAAAAAGCAAATGGTTCAGTTCTGTCCTTAGGATTTTTTTGGTCTGTCTAAAAAAAGCTGGGAGATTAAGTGACCACAACAACTTTTTTGAAACAATCATATTTTCTGCCGTTCGTCCTGAATAAATTCTGATAAGGTACATTGCTAGGAAACATCCTGAATTAATGGGAAATGTGTACATTTGACAGATAAATCATTTTAGCTCGCTAAGAGGAGAGCCAGGGCCGCAACTACCCACTTTCTGGGGGGTATGCAGACACTTAGCAGGCGCCCCCTCTCCCCCGAATTACAGACTTCCATTTTTAAGTTACATATTAGAGCAGGTGATTGTTCTAGCCATGTCATGTCTGCCTGCTGATTCTCCCAAAAGTAAAGGACACAGTGACTAACAGGGTGAGGGACAGAATAAAGCCATACTGGGCATTTTAGGTTTGTGTGGCCTCACTAGTGTCAAGCCACCAAACCCATAAGACATGAAAATGGTGACATGTCCGAAAACAAACCCCTCTAGGGAGGTCTGGGGGTTACCCCCCCCCCAATTTTTTGTACATGTACATGTAAAATAAACAATTTTGTGAACTCTGGTGAAGAGAATTAAAGACAAATAAAACTTTTATTTCAGTTCAAATAAATAATAAAATGAGCCATACAAGTTAGTCAGCCAACCTTCTTGACTTTACCCATACAACGTGTGTAGGTATTTACTAAGAAAGACGTTAAAAAACAGCTCAGAAAAACGGTTAAATGGGAAAAACAAGCTTGTTGATAAACCATTTTTTTCAAGTGAAGGAGAGAGAAAAGGCATTAAATAGGATAGAAAATAACTTAGAGCCTCAAATATATCGCACCAAATTCCCTTACAATAAACTATTAAGGATTTTCATTATCATTGCTACAAAACCATCTCTCTCTCTCTCTCTCACACACACACGCACACACACACACACACACACATAACTCAATCGTGCGCTGGAACAAAATATGATAATAGTGGGAAACAGGTGAGTGTGTTGTTTGGGTGCTGACCTGCTTATCACTACACTACCATTTAAAAACTGTGAAAACAGCAATAGTCAAAAACTTGAGGAGACACGTTAATCTGCAGCGACAATCCGCGAGTCGCGGGCGTTAATCAGTGTGCATTGAACAATACAATCGGCTATATAAAACAAAGGTACGCAAAGACCTTGTACGGTGTATTTATTCATTCAACCACTTTGAAAAGCTTTTTTTCATCCAGCAATCTTTCTCCTTATCAATGTTCCCGTTTTCTGTTTTGTGCCCCGAGAGCTTTCTTTTCTGCCTCTCCATCTGTAGGTCCCTGTCATCAGATGACAACACGATTCAAAAGCTCTCGCGCACTGGAGCGCCTATAGTGTGGGGAGGAGGAGGCGAAGGGAGAGGCACCTATTTGCAGACCCATGGGGGAAACCATTGAAAACGGAAGCCACACCCCGAACTCATTTCATTGGTCAGAATTGTAACCTACTCTGAATTTGTTGTCTTCTTTTTGTTTTACTGCCGGAGTTCACCTAACGGTGAATAATAATACACAGTTTCACCGGTTATGGTGTAGTACACAGTAAAATACGTCAGTTTTGTTAAGGGTCCCAGGTGGCCAGGACGGTGGGCAGAAAGTAGATGTTGAGGTAGAAGATGAATGAAGCAACGAAGCTTTGGGTAGGCCACATCTTCCGGGAAATCCGTCTTAATTCACAATTATCACAAGTAGGTCAATCACATACAAATATCAAAGCTCTTATAAATGAAACACAAAAAGTTGAACTTTTATCTTAGAAGTCCTGGAAACAAATGCTTGTCTTTTTCCTCTTAAACAAAGCTGTAATAGCCTTTACGTAGTGTCGGTTGGAGCATGTTGCAGCAGTGCAGGCTAATGCTAACTGTGTTCGGATTAATAAACCTATTGTATTATGTAGCCTATCTATTCCTGCGGCTGCAGCGATCGTTACTGTTCACTTGCGTGATCACAAGTCACAGGCGAGCCTCGTTAAATAGCCTAATATGAACTTTTAGAGCTATTTATGTCTGGTTGAAATGTAATTCTGTTGCACGATTATTCACGTTCATTTGCGTGATAACAAAGTCACAGCGAGCATCGATCGTTCAATAGCCTAATATAGAAATTATATAATAATTAAAACTGTGATCACTAGAGGACAAGGGATCTGGTAATAAATCAATCAGGATCTAGAATAGAAACTGTCACCTTATGTCAGACGTTAATGTCTTTCACCCCACTTTTAAAATGAGCTGTTTTATTTTAATGTGGTGGCACTTTGTGTTTTATTTATAGAGTTTATATTTGTATGTGATTGACCCTAGTGTGATAATTGTGAATTAAAGAGACGGATTTTAGAAAGATGTACACAAAGCTTCGTTGCTTCATTCATCTTCTACAACATCTACATTTTACCACCGATCCTGGCCACCTGGGACCCTTAACAAACTGACGTATTTTACTGTGTACTAGCACCACCCAACCCGGTGGAAACTGTGTATTATTATTCACAGGTGGTGAACTCCGGCAGTAAAACAAAAAGAAGACAACAAATTCAGAGTAGGTTACAATTCTGACCAATGAAATGAGTTTGGGGCGTGGCTTCCGTTTTCAATGGTTTCCCCCATGGGTCTGCAAATAGGTACTCTTGGGCGAAGGAGCGGGGGGGCGCCTATCAGTGACGTGCCTCTGTTACTGGTCATAGCATTTACACAAACGCTGTTAAATACAGAAAAATGCCGACTTCAAATAATTTTCCCCCGATCGCTTTGGCGCCCCTCTAGTGCGGCGCCCCTATGCGCCGCATATAGTGCATACCCACTTTTTGCGCTACTGAGGAGAGCAAATGATGATATTTTTGATATTTTTCATGCATCAGTCTGACATGTCTGTGCTTAGGCTAAGGTTGAAGTTTTCTCATCCTGTTTCTGGGGAGACCAAGTGTAGGCAGCTCTATTGAGACAACGTAACATATTTGATATCACTCCAAACCGTTGAAAGAATATTATGACTTCCTTATTTCCCTCTAGCACACAGCCATCCTCAAGAGTTACATTCAATTGTTTTGAAAAAAGATATACATTTATCCAAATTCAATATAAATACAGACGTCACAGTGAGGCTTTAGACTCTTTAGAGCATCTTCAAATGGCATGTTGATTGGAAACCCAAAATGAGAAAACAATAATGTTACTGTAATCATATCCCAGCTGCACATCCTTACAATCGAATACACATGAGAACACGCTCACACACACAGTAAACCATTAAACCATGTGCCAAGCTATTTAAAAAAAGCAATTAGCTTGAGCTTCGTCTTTGAAAATCTGATAAAAGGCCATGGGGGTTCATATTAGCGCAGACAGAGATAGTATAGGGGAGGATGTAAAGAAGGGAGGGGAAGATATAGGTGCGGTGCCTTATGTTTGAAGTCTGGAAGAATGTTCTCTTAGGCGTGTTTGTGTAGAAGGAGAGAGCCACAACAGGTGGGCTTGAGCTGGTGGAGATAGTAGGTGGGGTGCGAGCAAGAAAGTGTAAGTTTTCTAAGGATTTCTCGTCTGTCCACTGGGCTATCTCCACCCGTATTGTTGCTTCAGCTGAAATTTGTTACGGGTACAAAACAAGAGTCACTCTGTAAATCCCTGAATTTAAACGGATTGTCGTTGGAAGTCTTTTTAAATGACTATTTATATCCAAGGGCATTCACCTTGTTCAGTTATTATTTTGTTTTTGTTCTTTATTAGTCTGCAATAAAACTTCATGTCAGCACACACAGCACTTAAAAAAACATTTTGTACAAACTATCTTCAGAATTTAACCTTCATCTTCCATCAACTAGGCCGAGAGCTGAAACTAAATATGGAGAAATCTTGCCCGAATGTGTATATGGCAACTTTATTCACTGTATGAACTTTGTAAAAACCAGGACGCCCATCTAGCACCACTTACATGACTCTCATTAACTCACAGTCGCCCCTCTTTGAACGTGGTTAATCACGCATATCGTGCCATGGGGATAGAGATTAGAAGGCATGAGCACACACATGCAGAACCAACGTCAAGCGTACTGGGGATTGTTTATTTAAAATGATACAGAGTGTGGACACATAATTGCTAATATGAGATATGGTCTTGGAAGCTGTTGTGTTGTGTGATCGCTATCATGGGACAAGACCCCTTTTATTCCTTACGTGTGCTGGTTGTGGGCGAATAGTTTGTGTGTGTGTGTATTAGGGATGTAACAATATACCGCAAAACGGTCGTTCGCGATATGAAAAGGCCACGAATGTCAACCGTACGTTTTTTCTTGTTAGACCGTGTCACACTGCGTCTGTTGAAGCTGGCGATGCATGAAAGTAATCGCAGCTCCGTCATTGTGGAAGTCTGCATAGCGTAGCACTCAATCTAACACTGAATGGGTCACACCAACATTGGAAACCAAACAATAACACTTTGACACAACATCTTATCACTGAAACATGTCTTCTAACTTTAAATTGAACAGTCACGTCCCGTAGGCCGGCAGCACACCACGCAGACCAGCACGTGCAGCTTCACAACATTGAGTCACGCAGCAGCAAAGAAGAAGAGAGAGAAAGAGAAAAGGGAGATAAGAGAAAAAGATCGGCATAGTAGCTTGCCAGACTGAAGAGAAAGTTTTGCTCGCATGGGTGAGTTATAGCATTATGAATCCAGGTGAACGTGAGGAAATGAGAAAAAAAAAAAAAGCATCCACCCGCGACCACTCGTTAAATCCCAGGTAAATCGGCGGAAACGGTGAAAGGCAGATGAAGGAAATAAGTCCAAAGATCCTTTATATGTTCATCACAACTTCACGTGAACTAGCATAGGAACTCAACTATACCCGAGCTATGCGTGTTGCGCTGAAAGCTGTGACCTGCCAGAATATCACACATTCTGGCAGGTCACAGCATTTGGCATCTGCGCAATACTATGGAATCCCTACTAGGTCAAACTTAGGTGACACTACTGTCAAGCATGAGTGACGTTGCGAAGTGTGAGAAGGGAGGGAGAGGTGCACTGCAAAGCATTGATTTTGAGACTGCATTTTGATAATAACAAATAAAAATCATAATTTAATATTTTACTGAGTTCATTGTGCCTGTCATAATGTAGGCCTATTAGGTAAAACATACTGCAAAAATAGTGTTAGATAAAATAGAGTTGATAAGCAAATAAGACATGGAAAATTATCACACTATTGTTAAATTATTTTATTTTATGCATACTTTTTTACAGTTACAGACACGTGCCTAAGTTTAGATTTAAAATTCCTATTTAATTTTAAAATTATAGGTGTAATGCTTCTTTAAAAAAATAGTAGAGAAGCAGTGTCTTTTGGTGATAAGTTGTTTAAATCTCGCAGAAATCTCTTCATAATAAGATATAAAAAATTTAATTATTCGTTTGTGTTTTATTTTAATCAGCGGTACAACATTTCATTTGAGCGGGTAGAAATTAATTCCGCGCTTAATATCGTATCGTGATGTCGTGATATAAATCGCAATATCGTATCGTATCGTACTCAAAATTTCATATAGTTACATCCCTACTGTGTATTGCTTAACACATATTGGTATGAAGCCAAATGACTGGAAGGGACAGTGGTTCATTAAGCACATGCAGGGCATTGGGATATCTCACACACACACACACACACACACACACACACACACACACACACACACACACACACACACTTCAATATATAATAAAGAGCATATTAAATCAAGCACGCAACCAGTATAAAGCTCACTCAGACACGCATCAAGATGTCTCATAGGCTTACACACATGCCGGAGGAAACATACACACACACACCCTCAGCGCAGGGTGGTCTGACTGGGCCCTCTGGTGATTCAGGACAGATTCAGGACACTTTATGTTCATTAGTCAAACCAAAGTAGGACAGATACCTTCAGAACTCAGTCTCTTCTCTCCTCTGCTCTCCTGTCTTCTCCTCCTGTCCTCTGTGCTCTTTCCCACTCTCTTTTTCAAAGTCTCTTTTTCATCTGGTTGAAACATGGGGCCATTTGTAGCAGTTTCATGTCTTTTCTTCTCCTTATCTCCATCCCCTTCTCTGATAACTCTCCCTCGTTTTGTCTCTCCCTGTCTCTGAGAAACGTCAGTGTGGACGGCACACACACAAGCTGCAAGTTTGATCTGAGACAATTTGCTGCAACATTAATGAAAGCATAAACTCGCATGAATATTGATGAGCTACCCTTTTGGAATCTGCACATTCCGGATGGCCTAGAGGCAAACTAGTAAAACACATGCACACACACACATAACAACGCACACAACACAAAGGCGGAATATTTCACTGACAAATATTGCAAATGAGTTGTTCGGTGACAACATGAAATCTGAAATTGTCATGGTCTTTTTATTTTGTCCCCTTCTGAGCCAGGCAACTGTGCCCACTTAAAAACACGCCATATGCATGCACACACACACGCACACACACACTTTTGTCTCTTGTAAACACAAAAACAAAGAAACAAGCAAAGGTTTGTGTGTGAATCTTATTCCGCTGATATTTCTCATATTGCCTTTGTGTGCGCTCATGTCTGAGTTGTTCCAGTTTTTTTTATTCATGAATTCTTATTGAATTATTTAAAGGAAGAGTTTAACCGTGCAATGGTAAAGCTTAGCTTAGCACAAAGACTGGAAACATGGGAGAAAATCTAGATTGGCTGTGTCGAGAGGTAACATAATGCTGCCTAATTAAAGGGTTTCAATTTACATGTTATGTATATTTTTTTACTTAATATGAAAAAAAAATCCAAGTGAAGGGTTATATTGAATTTATCACTGTGCGCAATGGCTCTCTGGCATCTGCCAATGGAGACTTCTAAATTAAAAAATGTAACTTAAATATGCATATTTGCCAAAACGTAGACCAATTCCTTATTCCTTGAATATCAGACGTTTTAGTTTCTTAATCTGTGTCCGCTTTTTACAATTTTTGAGCATGTTGTGATGTTGGTACCACTAACTTGAACAATCAGGCAGAAGGTCACTCTTATTATCTGTCAGCGAAGGGTGCCAGAGTGTTTCCTGTGCTTTGAGTGGATTTGCGATGGTAGCAAATTATCTTTCTGTGCCAGGGGCAATGTTTGCCTTCAAGAACCCGAATATGTACTGCAGATGCAGTCTCTTCAAAAATCAAATGTGAAACTAGAAGTGATTATGCATGGTGTATATTCAATAACCTCCAAAATTGAGAGGCGGACATCTTCACTCAAAATGTTTGCTATGATTTTTTTTTCTGTTATTCTTGCCCCGTCCTCACAACTGCAGGGGAGTTTAATAGACTTTCAGAAGCGCTGTGTTGCTCCAACTTTCACCTTGGTGGCTCTGCTTGATTGCGTATGTGAGTGAGTTTCTTTGTGTTTTCCTCTGGCTCCCACTGTTTCTCTTTCTTTAAGGGTATTTCTGGGGATAATTTATCATTGAAAATATCTGTTATTTCCATGTCTGTCTTTCCCTCCTTTTCTCGGGTGTTCTCTTACATTATAACTGTTATATGCACGTACACCTATTTCCCTTTGCATGTCCTCTATTGTTCTCTCTTTGTATAGGTTCTCTGCCTCTTCTCTCATTCTTTGTTCTGTTTGCTGCTATGTGCCTCCTCCTGTTTGATAAGGAAGGAGACAGGCAGACCGAGAGATCCTCAGTGTTGGACTTTCAAGGCCCTTAAGTATTCAGAGATAGGATAGGAGACATGACACTTTTGTGTGTGTGTGCACCTGCACTCACTGATAGCACACATAGGCTATACAGCACACAAACCCATGTGTGCACACATCTACATACACACACACAAACATTCCTGTTCTGCACATTTACCAAACGTAGCAGGAGTGAGAGTTAAAAGATACATCCTTAAGTTAAGGGTCGTGGAGCACAGACATTATTTTCATCTCTCAGTCCCTCCCTTCAGCTTCTCTCTATGTGTACGTTTTATTTGTTGTGTATCAGTATATTCAATTTTTATCTTTGATATCCAATACATTCACATTTGGGTGAATGGAGCACAAATAATAATATTTTTCCAGGCAGTGAAAGCATTTTTAGTTCTTGCTTTGCTTGAATTTGTATTTGCAGCTGCCATACTATGGCTCTATGCAGTTAATCTTCCCAGTGAGGCTGGCTGGTCTGTAGTCACCCTTACTGCTATACGCAATGGGGCAGTGATTTGAATGTATCTGTTGATAACAAGGCTAAAAATGGGACACAGTGCAGAAACAATGACAATTCCAATGTAGAATGTAGGCTAATGATCTCTGTGGCTTATATATGAGAAAAGGATTCAATTATTCAGAACAAAAATAGTTCATTAAGAAATAATTAGAACTAAATAACTTTTGCAAACTCATTTTCCTTATCCAACCTCATTTGGCAAATGTGTCTCATTTGGAAAAATTCTGTCCTTCTGGATTCTTTCCAGAAGCTGAGAAGAATTGCCGTCAGCTTGCCCTGCTAGAGCCTCTGTTCATACACACACAAATCTACAAAGAATCTGTATATTCAATGCTTATGATTTTGTGGTCTAGATGTTGTGCCTGTGGATCTGTCTTAAAGAAACAAAGGGTCACCAACACCTCTATGTGTGTATGCTTAGTCCATAGTCGTTGCAGCATTCACAAGGAGTTAGACCTCCTGGAAGTAAATGGAGAGAAAATAGGAAAAACTGTGTAAATGCTTATTTTGTGAATTGAGATGTCCTTCCCAGTCGGGCATAGCCAACATCTGAACCAACATCAGCTACTAATGACAGCTGCAACACTGCATAACCTGTCAGTGGCTTTAACTGCTTTGGCCTTTCCATTTACACAGATAATGGACTGCCCAAATAGTGGAGGGGAACTTTTATACTATTCTCTTTTTTCTTCATGTCCACCCGCACAAAGAAACAGAATGTGAAACAGAGCCCGTGAATATATTCCCTAAACGTAAATTGGGACGGACTTCCAGTAATGGACTTCCAGCCAATGTGTAGGGACTGTGTACAGAGTTGTGGAACTAGTTGAATTTTGTCATTGCATTTCACTAACTGCATTTTAATCAATAAATGTTTCCAAGAAGCATGCTTGTTTAATTACAAGCTCGGTAAAACTTGTTTATATATTTGTCGGGGGAGCTCAGAACGGTAGGATGAATCAATACCAGGCTTTAAAGTTAAAGAATACAATATGAAGCAATAAAAAAGGTGCTTTATTTCTTGTATAAAAATAGGATTATGTAAGATTCCTGAATACAACTAAGGGCTGCGCCTAAGTGAAACTAATAATAAGGCTGTCTTAAACAAAGGTTAGTAGATATTGAAAGCACATAACTGAAGCCATTTATATATAATTAAACACAATGCCTTCTCTTGCACATCATCACATTATATCCCTAGGGAGGCCGGCTAAAACCCTTCAGATTTATTAAGCTACATGATCAGCAAGTCCCTTATCAAATGTTTTCCCCGCATCAAAAGGAAGATGAGCCAAGAAGACAGGGCTAAGGAATGTTACAGACAGCAGTGGTGTGAAAGCCCTTCTTTCTTCTAGCCCAGTAGAGAAGAGTTTTATGTGGTTTAGATATTATATGGAGTGAAATAAAAACTGTGAATATTTTTTGGTAACTCGGATACATTTTAATTCACCACCAAACATACTAGAAAAAGTTTTGCAGAAGGAAGTTGAAAGGATTTGGGTTTGGAACTGGATTTGGATTCCATAAAATGCTAATGAACCCTGTATTTCTATTCTATATTAACTTTCCTCACCATCAACAACAAATTTGATGTTTTATGTTTTAAGGTTTTGTTACATATGTTTCTGCTGCCAAATTACAGTGAAGGTGACTGGAATTGTATTATTGGTACTTGCATCATTAAAACAATCTCGTTTGATAGACTCAAAATCAACATGTCTTACTGGTTTGTCCCTTCTGCTGTTGACATTGTCACTTGTTTGCAGTTCACTGAGCGAAAGGAGCGTGACTTAGGCAACCATGGTTGCCTAGGCATGGTCTTGGTTGTATCCGAGCCCACTATGTGAGCTCAAAGGACGTGCTCACTTAGCTGGGACAAACAGGCACTTGCTAATTTAATGAACCTAGGTGCTGATACAGCAGAGACGCAGTCATCAAATGTTGCTTATCTTATCTTCTTTAAAAGCAGTGTGTGTATTCCCTATCATGGCGCACTGACAGAAGCACTATGGAGACAAATCTAGGCTTTATCCAACTTCACCAAAGGGGAAACCAATTTTTATTCCAGGGGGTCATTAGAAAAATGAATTGTGACTGAGGTGTCAAGGATCATATGAATGCCAACAGAAATAAGCTTGGCAGGAAAATGTTCTTCTTGGCAACACTTTTGTTTTTGGTTTAACTTTACCTTTGGCTTAACAGCTGCTTGAAAATAGACAACAACAAAAGGAGGTTTCTATAGGAAATGTATTTCTCCAACTAAGGGAGATTGTATAAGTTGTAGTTTTAAGAAAAAGATATTTGCCATTCTACGGTCTTAGCCACCAAGTAGAGCAGCTGGTGTTAGTTGCGGCCCTGGCTCTCCTCTTAGCGAGCTAAAATGATTTATCTGTCAAATGTACACATTTCCCATTAATTCAGGATGTTTCCTAGCAATGTACCTTATCAGAATTTATTCAGGACGAACGGCAGAAAAAATATGATTGTTTCAAAAAAAGTTGTCATGCGTGTCACTTTACCCCAGCTTTTTTTAGACAGACCAAAAAAATCAAGGGGATAAACTGAACCATTTGCTTTTTCCACTCTAAACTGCCATAACAACACATGTTGTAACAGTTACAATCCTGACAGCTAACTTGAAAATCAAATATTCCAAGTGTAATTTTTCCAAACACTTGAAAGTAACTGATCAAATACAACACATAATTCATTTTCCATAATTATCATTCAAATGAAAGATAGAACCAGTTAGTTTAAAAAACAGCCTTGGGGTCAGAACACAAGACCCTTATGGCGCTTTTCCACCGCATGGTATCAGCTCGACTCAACTCGACTCGACTCGCATTTTTGGCTTTTCCACCGCAATTTCATGGTACCTGGCGCACGTGGCGGCTGCTTTTTTGTGTAGCCTCGCTCTAGGGTCCAAAGCGAGCTGAGCCGATGCTAAGGTGACGATCGGCAGACGGCCGGCCGCACTGATTGGCCAGGAGCTATTGTCTGGCCCAATCAGTGGCAAGCTACCGGCTTCATTCTGTTGTTTATTCTCCCCAACTCTCCGGGACTTTTAGTGTATTTACGCCGCGTCAGCCTTCTCTGGCTCTCTTTCATTTGATTTGCATCACAGATCCGAATTTATTTTCCATATATTCGCTAAGCTCACCCAGTGTTGGTTGTTGGGGAAGTTACTTACATACGAGAGGAGACATGTGAGGCAGCTAGCAGCTAGGCTAAATAGTAGCCAGCTGGGACAGACATGCGAAGCGTTACATGCAGCCTCGGACTGGACTAGTTACCTCAATAAATATTCCAGGCTGGAGACACGGCTTGCATTTGAAAACACCTATCCTGAAACAAGCACTAAACAGTCAACTTTATCATGCCATTTATTTATAGGGATGTACGTGGCCTCCTACTGCTGACTGTGTAGTACAGTCACATCAGGACACCAATCCTCCCTTTTAATGGCCCGTCGCAATATTCTTCTACTTCTTTTAACAAACAGATACAAGTGGGGAATTCCTAAACATTTTCCATCCGTATTTTTGGCGGTTGGTTCAGTTATTAGTACAACAACTGCTCGTAATTTTTGCTTTGCTACATGGCTCCGGAGTCAGCTTTCTGCCCCTTACGGCTTGACCCGCCCGTTCCTTGGGGTACTATTTGCGGTGGAAAACAACCCGTGCTGCTACCAAACCAAGTTGAGTCGAGTCGAGTTGAGTCGAGTCGAGCTACATGTGCGGTGGAAAAGCGCCAATACTGTATATTGCTTAGATGTATCATGGAAGAACTCTCCACCCCTCTCCTCTCCTCTCTGTCTGCTTGAGTGCAGTGTGGGTGCAGCAGGGCAGTCAGTTGTATTCAGTGTGATGACACAGGAGGCAGCTGCAACATTATCATTTGGCCTTGCACACATCTGATGGAAAATCTACTTATTTATTTTTCTAGCTTTGACACGGCTTCACTTCTCTTGTCATCTCTTCTCTTCACTTCCACGTCCCTATTCATACTTAATTTTTCAGTCTCTCTTTTTATCCCTCACCCCCCTGTATTCTTATATTTTTCAGCTCTCATGGGCCTGTCACACAGAACAAGATGGGAAATCAGCTTATCAACTGAGCCAACTTTTAGAATGTGTGTGTGTGTGTGTGTGTGTTTGTTTGAGCATGTGTTTGTTTGTGTTAGTGAGACTTTATGTGTCTGTAATAAGGCTTGGGGCATATGTTTGTGTGTGTGTGTCTACTGTATTTGCTACAGTATGAGTGTGTGTTACTTTTTGTAATCATCAGACCAAACTATCAGTGCTGCTCACCATTGTGTTATGAGCCCCACAGCTCTAACACACACTGATGTATACAGTACGAAACACACACACACACACACACACACACACACACAGAGCCTGTGTATGTAGATGCACTAATCTGTGTCAGTATGTTTACGCTCACACACAACAACCACTACTGCTACAATTCCTGAGCTCTCCCAAATGATAGATCTCCCTGACAGCCTTTTCCAACACTGTCTTAAGTACACTCTTAATTGTTTTCCTTACTGTCAGGCTATACATCTGACCTATCAAACTAAAGCTGTCAAGGCTTTATACTTTACCAGTGTCTTTCACTCCTACGTTTTATTTGGCTGCACTTAGTGCACACATCATATTGTATTGCTGATCACACGGAAATGATAAATGCCGCTTTTCCACTGCGTGGTATCAGCTCGACTCGACTCAACTCGCATTTTTGGCGTTTCCATCTCAAAATCATGGTACCTGGTACCTGGTAGCGCCTCGCTCTATGTTGCTAAACAATGCTAAAAGGTGACATCAGCCAGCCGGCCACTGATTGGCCAGAGACTCCCAGCTTCATTCTGTTGTATATTCTCCCAAACTCTCCTCAATAAAATATTCAGGCTGAGACATGGCTTGCATTAGCAAACACATCAGGACTATTTTAATGGCCCGTCGCAATATTCTTCTACTTCTTTTAGCAAACAGATACAAGGGTGGTTTTCCTTAAACATTTTCCATCCGTATTTTTGGCGGTTAGTTCAATAAATAGTACAACAACTGCTCGTAATTACTGCTTTGCTACTTGGCTCCGGAGTCGGCTTCCTGCCCCTTTGTATAATTGACTGCCAGATGGGAGAGGTACTATTTGCAGAAAGTGACATTATCTTTTTGCTACACCAAACCAAGTTGAGCTATGTCGAGTTGAGTCGAGTAGAGCTACATGTGTGCGGTGGAAAAGTGCCATAAGTACACTATTGCACAAACCAAATAGTTTTGAAACTGAAAATCATCCTTCTCATACAGCTGACTGGTCAGTGTTACAATCAATTGTATTTCTCTTCTGAAATATCAACATACTAATGAGCCTATTGTCTGACACATTTTAGTCATATGAAACAGCTAGGTCTAAAAAGTGGCTGTATTTTATAAACACTGTATTTATTATACACTTTCAAAATAATGTAAGGTAATTGTGTTATGGAAGATTTGATCTGTGCTTTAGCTAATTTCTTATCAATATATATTTAAAAAAAAAGAATTGGCCCATTTTAGTATTAAATGTTTTCCTTTATTATTACATTTTAAAGCATTTGATTTGTATACTATCAGTTAATGACTTAAAAACAAAGTAGTAATACCTTTGTAAGACTTTTGAATTCCACAGTTGGAAATATTCCTCTTATAAGAATAAAACAGGTAATACTGAAACAGTGTCAACCTGTTTGATAGTTTGATAGCAAAATTGTTTGATAGTGTATATAATTTGGCTACAGGGTGTGTATGCAGTTTGAACTTACAGGTTTTATATTATTAAAAACAACTATTCATATTTAATGGTAGTAATTGTGGATTCTAGGAGCTTTTTGTGGCATCGTGGATGTGTATCCCTGAGTGGGAGTGATTTGTAGTTTTGGGTAGTAAAAGATGGGCAGAGGTATGACCCTTTTGTGCTTTTCTACCATTGTTGAGTGGAGAAACTGGCTGCCGTGTCCATGGGAAATGATATTAGTGAAAACCCAGGCAGAGTTAGAAACAAGACAAGTCTATGACCACAATGAGAAACAAATGGAGAGACATTGGATTAGCTAGAGTTTTAAAGTTTAGAAAGATAAGTTACAGAGAACTTGGAGAAGGGCAGTAAAATGTTTGGGTGTGCAATAGTCATTGATTAATGAGCCTGCATTCAGGAAATGTAGCAGTTACAGTAGAAGCCTTGGGCATAGGAACAGCACAGCTTTAACGCCTCCGCAGTCCAGATACACAGGAAGAGGGAGAAGCCAACAGTGGTAGCCTGATGAAGGTGGAGGCATCCCAGGTCTACTGCCAGATCTCAGTTTGACATGGAATGGGAAGCCAAGGAAAGGGATTCTGACAGAGTCTGCTGCTAGGTTTGACCAGGGTTCCTTATTGTGAGGACCACCCTATGTAAAGCAATACTGTCAACACAATTCTAGGACCAGATAGAAGTTATAGTGTCAGTTTTGTCTACTATGTGAACATTAGCAACTTTTATAAAATGTAGTATGGGAATGGTTGAGGAGCACTGATGCAGCAGTACATAGTAATCCGAAGGAACAATTGTATGCCCACACGGTGTGAGCTGAATTGACAACTTACAGGAACATATTAGACAGAGAGTAATTCTGAGCATAGATCACAGCTTCTGCAATAATTAGACACTACCAGCGGGGACCCTGTTGACACATGGGGGAGCAGCCTGGTGCTGCAATCAATCTGGTTGCAGTTGAAGTGCACAAGAAGGAGCAGGCCGCGTCATTTGCTAGCGTGGAGCCAAAATCAGATAGCTGCAGATCAGGTAAAACATCCATCTATTTGTTAACCAAACTACTAAACCTATTCAGGGGCGCAGCAGTGGGTAGGCAGTGGATAAAGCAATCACCCACTGCATGGTGGGTTGGTGGTTCGATACCCCACCTCCTGCCGCATGTTTAAGTGTCCCCTGGGCAGGCACTGAACCCCAAATTGGTCCCATTGGTTAGCTTCTTACCTGAATGGTAGCTGCTTCTAACGTTGTATCAGTGAATGAGGCTATGTAAAGCATGTTGAAAAACAGTGATACAGTCATATGAAAAAGTTTGGGAAACCCTCTCAGCCGGCATTATAATTGACTCTGCTTTCACAAAAAAAAGATAAATGTGGTATGTCTTTCATTTACCAGGAACAGCTAAGTACTGGGATGTTTTCCAAACAAATGTGAAAAACTGGCTGTGCAAAAATATAGGAACCCTTGTGGTTTTGTTGATTTTAATGCCTGTACCAGCATGTAAAACTGATTACTTTAAACATTAAGTTGGTTGGATTATGTTGTTAAGCCTTGAACCTCATAGAAATGTCTGTTTAATCATCAGAAAATGTATTTTAGGTGCCTAAATGCAAGTTGCACTTCTCTTTGACTCTCTGCTGAAGTGAGACAGAATGGGATCATCAAAACAGCTCCCAAAAGATCTGAAAAACAAAGATTGTTCATTGTCATGGTTTAGGGGAAGGCTACAAGAAGCTTTCCCAAAGGTTTCAATTGTCAATTTCAGGCTGAGGGCGTTGTCAGGGAATGGAAGGACACAGGCTACAGTGGCAGTTAAACCCAGGTGGCAGACCAAAGAAAAAACAGGAGCGGCATAGGTGGAGGATTGTGAGAATGGTTGCACACAACCCACAGATCACCTCCAAAGACCTGCATCGTTCAACAATTCAGTGCAATTTGCACCAAAACATCTGCTTTTTATAAAGACCAAATAACTTAATTGTTGTCTCATCAGTCCAAAGCATTTTCTTCCAATATGAATCTGGCTTGTCTAAATGAGCTTTAGCATACTCCATGCAACTGTATCTGTGGCGTGGGCGCAGAAAGGGCTTCCTCCTCATCACCCGGCCATACAGGTGTTTGGTGCAAGTACTGAATTGTAGAACCATGTACAGATGCACAATCTGCAGCAGATATTTCTTGTAGGTCTTTGGAGGTGATCTTTGGGTTGTGTGCGACCATTTTCACAATCCGCCCAGCATATGCCGCTCTTGTACTTTCTTGGTCTGCTAGACCTGGGTTCACAACTGTGCCTGTGTCCTTCCATTCCCTGACAACGTTCCTTACAGTAGAAATTGACAATTGAAACCTTTGGGAAAGCTTCTTGTAGCCTTCCCTAAACTCATATAAAAAATCTTTGTTTTTAAGATCTTTTTGGGGCTGTTTTGATGATGCATTCTGTCTCACTCTGCAGAGTCAAGTGTTCACGCATTTAGGCACCACAAAATACATTTTATCATGATTAAACAGACCTTTATTTGAGGTTCAAGGTAACAACATAATCCAACCAATTTTTAGTATTTAGTCCTATACTCCAGTTTTACATGCTGTTATGCATTAAAATCAGCAAGACCACAGGGTTCCACTTTTTGTGAGTTTTCACATTTTATTTAATTTCATAAAACTAAATACTGCTTTTTCAAAAAATCTTTGTTTGGAAAACATCCCAGTACTTAGCTGTTTATGGTAAATTAAAGACATGCCACTTTTATATTTTTGTGTGATGGCAGGAGTCCAGTGACTGAGAAAAAGAAATTCCCAAACTTTTTCATATGACTGTATATAAGTGCAGTCTATTTGCCATGTTCAGGCTCTAGTCTAGAGTTGGTTACATCTGAACGGAGTGGCAGTTTATCACAGGGCTAACGCAGACAAACACAGTCATACCTACAGGCCATGCACAGTTTCCATTTCACTTGCCTGGCATGGCTTTGCATAGGGAAGCTGATAAGACTAAAATGGCATGGCAGCTCTCTCCTATGCTGAGAACCAAAATGTAGCGTCTTGTCATTTTAAAATAGTGGCAGTTAAATTCCGTCTACTGTAGATTACATATGATGAAGTGAGTGTACGTCATGAATCTTTCTTTGTTCAGCGTTTTTTATGATAATTAAGGAAAAGGGGAGGAGGGAGGGCAAAGTGCTCAATAGACTAAGATTAAAGAGCCAATCAGGGACACTGGGACGGTTTTGTCCACTTTTGTTAATTGATTAAACTGTAACGGTGTATTTTAGATTGCCATTGACAGCTGGAATGTTCAAGGTGACATGGATACATGGATGTTTGGAGCTTAAAGGGCAATCCTGTTGTGGATAATTAAGTTTTTATGACTTAAATTAGGCATTAAATCAGACAGCCAATCCCATTGATCCAGAATGTGCAGCGGCACATGACAAGCATGTCATTCCCGAGGAATCCTTTGATAATAGAAGTTGCGGTGTTCGGTTACACGTGCTGAACTTTACAGTAAGGTTAATGTTCTCTAAGTAGTAGTGAATAAAATATACATCATGACTGGGAAGTGTCGCCTGTTCTCTCTCCAGTAGGACCCTTGGAAAGGATGATATTGACACATTAATTCTCCAAAAGCCCCTCTGACTTGTCTGATATTAATGCTTCCTCTCAGACGTAGCCCCTCTCTGCTTTCCTCTTTGTCCACAAGTCCAATTATCTCCTTCTTTAATCTTCTGTAACTTTAGATCTGTGCGGTCAGCTATTGAACTCACTTTTCAGTGCCTCCTGCATTTGGGTCGGATCGAGTCCGGACAAATTCACACCACAAACGAACTGCAGCAGAGTGCGTTTGGAAACGCACCGAGACTACCTCTTCAGCTGGGTCTCGGAGCGTTTGTTTGGTCCGCCCCCGAGTGCGATTGCTGTATTCACACCTGCCTGAAAGATGCGCACCGAAGGCAGAAGTGCATCTGAGTTCGTTTCAACCGAACTAAACACGGCATGTGTGAATACACCCTAAATGTACTGGGGATTATACCCACATACCATAACTGTAGTTAGGGTAAAATGAGGGGGATATGATTAATAGAAAGTCTGTCACAGCTTGTTCATGTTAACAATTATTTCCTCCTGATGTCTGTCTGGTGACTGGTGGCCCATACAGTATGCATATTGCTGCTGCACGAAAGACTTCACATTGGAATAGCTGACGATGTCTGGGAGGGAGCGCTAAAAAGCATAAAATCCTGCTCTATAAACTCGAGGCTTCAGTTAATTCAATTTAAGGTCACACTTAGATTGCACTATTCTAAGGTTAAACTGCATAACATTTAACCAGATGTTTCGCCTTTATGTAACAGGTGTAAGATTGCCGAGGGTACAGTTGCTCACCACTTTTGGGAATGTCCAAATCTTTACAACTTTTGGTGTCTTTTATTCAGGCCTGCCCAGACAAACGACTGGGCCCCTGAAAAGGTCCAGTCTTGGGCCCCCTTTACTCATACTGAACTTGTATCAATGTGCATGATGCGCTTATTCCTACATAAACACATACCTGTACACAGGGCCGGTTCTAGCCAGTTAGATTAGGGTGGGCTAATAGAAATAATAGTGGGCAGAGACACTGACGATGCGAGTGCACGCAGCGCGCAAGCAATACATTTTTGCCCTTGCAAGATCTCTGCACCTGCTTTTTGGCACATTTACTGTAATGTAAGCTTTTAGACACACCAATGCTGTGGGGGGGGGGTTACCATGATAGCACTACCAGAAGCTTTCCTCATCAGTATAACAACCATATGCCACCTTCGTTTAAAGGCTAAATATGTAATGTTCAAATTTTCTTAGAAAATAATAGATACAATATACAGAATAATTTGCAAAGACACCTCAAAACTTGATGAAATATCACAGTATCTCTAAATTGAAAATCCACTTCTGCTGGCAGAAATATTGATATTAAGGAATTTTCCGGGGGTCTAAAGCCCTTGAAAGTTACCTCTTTTTTCCCTTTATTTTCTGGTACCCTGATTTATGTCCAGGTCCTGGCATCACTGAGCTTCCTAGGTTAGCTTGCTCATCATCAATACATAGCTAACGCTTGTTTGGTTGACCTGCTGCATGCAACGGTTTTGAGGGGGAAAAAAATGGTCAGGCCAATCAGAGCCGAGCCCGGATGAGCGGTTGACCATTGAGTGAGCGAGTGATTGAGTAATAATCAAGTATGGACAAATGTTGCATCAGGCTTCTGCCACTGCTTTTGTACTGCACTTTTAAGTCTACATTCAAAACTGTATTTTATTAAATAATTGTGTCAGAAGAGAAGGAAGTGATCCCACTACAGCACATTTCAAAACAAAACTGGTTTTTAGAGTCTAAGGGTGTATTCACACATGGAAAGTCCGTTAGTTCACTTGCTTTGGTCCAGACCAAATAGAATTTGGATTTTTTTTTTGTTGGTGTGGTCCACTTTCATATTGCCCCTTTTGCAAGTGAACCAGCAATACGAAGCAAAACCACACGTGATCTGATGTCATTCATTCATTGGACAGACATTCTGGGGTGGAGAGAAGCAGGAAGAACGAACTAAAAACTGCGAAATATATCATTGATATAATATGGTTAAAAATAATAAAAATGCCTACATCTAGCCTATAAATAAAGAAGAAACACATCAAATTATTATTGTTTCATATGGTTATAATATGTAGCCCCATGTCAATGCCACGTTATGTGGCTTCTAGCCTACGATGTGAAACATAATTTTTACTGTATTTTTGCTGCTGGACGCGCGGCTCGCGTGAAGAATAGGCTCAAACTGAAACACAGCTGATTTAGCTGTGTATCAGCTGGGTGTCAGTTCGGCGCAGTTCAGCACCAAACTGACACTGGGATAGTATTGACGAAGAACAATAAAAACACACACTTCATGCAAAGCGCAGCGTGAACCTGTTGGCACTGTAGGCTACGTGAGGCGCTCCTCTCCATCTGATCGCTGATCCGCACGCGTCATTATCAAATGTAATATTTTCGCTCGGGGCTCCCGGTCAAACCACAGCTAATCTTCCTAACAATGGCGACAACAACACTTTCCCATAATGTGAAGCTGATGGCGATTTATTAAAAAAGAAAAGAAAGAAAAGGCGCAGTGCTTCCTGCAATTGGGTCGGATCGAGTCCGGCCAAATTCACACCACAAACGAACTGCAGCAGAGTGCGTTTCGAAGCGCATCGAGACCACCTCTTCAGCTGAGTCTCGGAGCGTTTGTTTGGTCCGCCCCCGGGTGCGATTGCTGTATTCACACCTGTCTGAAAGATGCGCACCGAAGGTGGAAGTGCACCTGAGTTCGTTTCAACCGAACTAAACACAGCATGTGTGAATACACCCTAAGGGTGTTTTCACACTTGGTCCCTTTCAGCCCTCCAACAGAACGCAATGCAAAGTTCTTTAGTATCACTTTTCTAACATCTAAGGTGAAAACAATATATGCAGATTGTCTGGGCTGCCAGGAATTTCAGATAAAAGTTCCTTTGTCATACACAAGTTATGTTTTGTTATTGGTCTTAGCGGTGTTGTTATTATGTTGTAGGTAATTAAATCAAGGTGTACTATATCAAATGTGTTCAATCTTTTTTAGTTGTTCAGTGAAACCAGTTTTGCAGCTGACCCTTTTGTTCTGAAACCTAGTTTGCATACAATTAAGCTTGGGAAAGGATTGTGCCCACCTTATCCTGCCAGCCTAGCCAAGTGTATATAAAGATGCTGCAGGTAGACAGAAGTAGCAGAGAATCAGACAGAGGAGAGTTTGGGGCAACATTGCTTCCACACTGGTGCTCGTTCTTCAGCTGCTCCTGGTCTCACTGGCGTCTGCATCACATCACTTTGGGGGAATTGCGACCTACAGCTACAAAGGAAGAAATCCTGATGGAACATTTAGGGTGAGAGACACAACTTTTAATGATGTGAAACGTGTGTTGGAGATAATGTGCTAATATGGCATAAATGTATATGGGTTTGATTATTCGGATCATACTGATAATTGTAGTTCTGATAGAACATTTATTTCAATTGCATTTGATCTACTTGTACTTTGTTTATTAAATATTTTTTTTTCTTTTCTTTTGAACCTATGTACTTATATTTATCTTTTATTGTTTTAGGCGTCTGAGCACATTGAAAATAGCTGCATTAAATGTGTTACTTTTACTCTGCAATTACATTTTTAATAACTATCTTTCTGAAATTGTAAAAAGAAAAAGATAAGTTGGCAGAATGCATGTCACCACAGCAGCCATCATACTTCGTATATTTGGTGAAACATACAAACACTTTATTGCCAGATATATTCACGACTCACAAGTAAAAAATTAATAAAGGAAAGACGTATAATTTTATGGCTTGCTTCATAGAAAACACTCAAATTTCCTTTACTTTTTAATTTTGCTTTCAGTTTTGCAGTGTCTCTTAACTGTTGGTGCCATCCGTGGTGTACCCTGACAGTATAAATGATCATTTATCATTAATGAATTTTCTGAAAATCAAGACACATAAGATACACTTGTGTACTCCCTAAATGATTAAAACCTTGTACCTTTGTTTGGTTTATTATTTGCCTTAAAAATAATGTTTAGTCTGGATGATCTTTTGAATGTAATTTAGGCTGTGCTGGTTATGGTGTATTATTTTAACATTATTTTTGTTTTAATTTTGTTTGCCTTGTTCCTCCTATGATTCAAGGAGTGACTTCCTTGACATATTGCAAAGTCATTGGAATCATGATTTAAAACAATGATATGCCTTTTCAACCAAGATAAGACCTTTAACTACATTTATTGTTGTAGTTTATCAAATAATCAAAACTGATAAACACCTTTGTCACGATTAATAGTATTATTACAGTAAGAGTTATATGAATGTTGTGTTCAAAAAATATATTTATTTATTTATTTATTTATTTATTTATTATTATTCTTCCGGACAATTACACATAATACATAATTTTCACATTGCATATTCATACATATTACTTTGTGTTATCGTCCGAAGGGTAGCAGGAGAAGCCAAAGGCTTATCGAGTCCCGCCCCCACTGCCATAAGATTCAGATACACAGATACACAGCTACTACAGTTAGAACACATTATTTTTTTTTTCTTAAGAAGATTCATTCTAATACACAAATAATTTTAGGTCTCTATTTTCCTCTCTCCCTGTGACAATGCAGATATGGCCTTGTCCATTTCTTCTCTAGTAGCCTAAACACCTCTGCAAAAGTATTCAAAACAGTCAGTGTGTCTGCTGACCTTGGCTACAGTCCCATAACATGCAGTGTATTTACAAATTCTTCAGTCAGAGAAAGTCTTCCAATTTTAACTCGGGTGTTCTGAACACACAGCTGATAATTAACATGTATCTTTCATTTAAATTTCAATAGTCACACATTCCATTAGGTTATCAATAGCAGAGCACATTGTATTTACAATTTCAAACCTTATATTATGACACAAACCAGTTTAAATCCCTTTAATTCAAAGACCATGCCAACTTTAATTCAAATTGTCCATGCTTTAATGTCATTTGGGTCTGATAATCTAGGTTCCTCGTAAAGATTAGCTAATAACTCCAGACTTTCATGATAATTTATCCCATACATTTATCATTCGTTTGAATTTCAATAGTCACACATTCCATTAGGATATGCAATGTAGTATGCAAAAATGTTGTATAGTAAGTGCACTACTTTGGTTATTTTCTTCCACAGGTGGACATTCGCGACAGGGCAACATTTGATGGGTGTCAGTACTCTCACTACTGGAATTGTTACAGTGGCAACTGTGGATATACCAGCAGAAATGAGAGAGGTACGCTTGACAGGAGCACCAATGCACCGAAATATAACAGGCAATGGTGTGAAACTGAAACAGTCCGTACTCTCAAAGTCCCGAACGACAAACCTTTTGAAATGAGGTGAGCTTTTGGTTCATTGAAATCATAGTAGATATTTTTGCTGCTGTTATTTATATTTATGAGAGTTGTTTGCACACTTACCAGGAAAGCGAGCTGTTGTTGGATCCCAACACGTAACGGGGTTAGTTCATGGAGACCACGCACTTCTGTCGATTTGGGAACAAGATCTGACACTGGACAACCCAACAGATCACCAGCCATTGCAATTCTACCTTTCCTACGGTAAGTACGCTGTACTGAGCATGAAATGGGTAGGCTAAATAATATTGATAATTTGGTCTAGGATCCTATGGAAAATGTCCAAATTTGATGCTACCCAAAAGACACCATTGCAGCTAGATAGATGTTGCAAGTAAAAAAAAAAAATCAAACTACTGGGATTGGTTCCTACAAAATGTCTGCAAACATAAACAGATTATCAGAATAATTTGGAAAATGAAATAAAAAGTTAAATCCTATTTGAATACTCAAGGTGTTCATTTAGGCTTTGGGCAAAAAAGGATTCCCTCAAAAAGTTAAAAAGCCAGCAAATTTGCAATATCCGTTCTGTTGGGAAGCCATTACAAAAATAAATACATAATAAACGTACTTTTGATGTACAGTAAACATTTGTGATTTTGCATTATGACATGTTATAACCTCCACTAAAATACTAACTAATGTTGTGTATGTCTATTCAAGGGTGCCTCAGAACTGCCCACGGACATACAAGCTGATGTCATTTGATCCTGATGGGGACAAAGTTCAATGTAGATATGGAAATAGTAGAAATATAGACTGCAGCTCGTGCAACCCACCTTCAGGCTTTCACTTGGATCAGGTGAGTTTAAGAGTCAATTTCCTAATACATTGTACAATACACTGGTGTTTTCAACAAGCTAATTTAAAAATACAAAAAAAAGAACATATTTTGCAATTGTTCAAACAATAAGAATGTTGCGTGCTGATAAATTCATATACATTTTTTAGATTAAGTTATTTTAGTGCTTTTTCATGTATATGATTGGGCCATGGCCTTCAAGTGTCATGTGGTGCGACCGTGATTTAACTTAAAATAATGAATTTACAAAACATGCTTCATATTTATTTTACCAGTTGATTAGTAATAAACAATTTTAGAAATAATGTAATTGCATTTTTTTTTGATTTTGTAACAAATAATACCATAATTATTTTCTATAATATCCAAGCTGCCTACGTAAATGCCGTCAGCAGACTTGATTTTCCTGTATATTGCATAAAACTGATATAAATGTTTAATGAATATACCATACATTTGAGCATACTGTATAAGTGATTACCATTTCACCCACAAAAATGGCATATTTTATTTTTAATTGAATACAATTATTACTATTACTGGTCGCACCGGATGACTATTGGTCGCACCAAATGACATAAATACCTTATATGATTGAAAATATATAAAATAGGTCAATAAACAATAAATTTCATACAAAAACATTGATTCAAACCAGATTTTATTAAACTTCCACAGAATTTTCATGAAAAAATATTTCATAAACATCACATTTTCATAAAAATTTGAAGCAACAAAACAAACATTTAAAGGTGCTTCGGCAACTCTCGAGAATGCTTGTCAAGTCCCTTTAGTTTCAAAGTCAATGAATATCTCCTCACGAGCCACTACCTGTCCCTACTGTGTGTCCACTGAAAATAAATCTGGTGTTAATACACAGCCTAGGCTCCGTAAACTGGTACACTGAAAAAAAGGAACATAGCAGGTCTTTCAATTTACAAAAAGGAAGCACGTAAATGCAACATGATAAATTCATATTCTTCTTATGGACATGCTTTAATCATGTTAACTTTGAGTGTTTTTGGAGAATGTTGAATGTACTAATATCTCTCACATTGATTCAACTTGATTTAATTAAAAAACTCATCTTGATGTAATCGAGTTTGGTGACTTTCTGGCGCCAAAACATAATTTGCATTGCGAGCAGAAGGTGGCAGTAGTGCGCCCATAGGTAGGATTCAAATTGCGCTGAAGAAAAAGGAAGAAGAAAACTCCTTTGACCGCGAAGCTTCTCTGGAAGCAGCAGTTACATTTCCCCCCCTTCAGCTTCAGTCACAACGGACGGACGGACACAGCTCAACTACTGATAAAGTAAGTTTGTCAAGTTGGAAATATTTGAACTAGACTGCTGTGGTTCACTCTGTAACTATTAAAATAGTTAGCCCATTCTTTTGTGTGTGTGTGTGTGTGTGTGTGTGTGTAGGCTATGTATTGGCTATATTTTGTTTCTAGCTTGCTAACTAGCCTGTGTCTGCATTGTGAGAGCCTTACGGCTAACGCTAGTAACTCAGGCTATATATGTTGGAGTTTGTGCATTTATAAACATATGTGTGTGCACGAAATGTGACCGTGTCGGACTCGGAGGGCCTTACTTGCTGGGAATGGGTTGCTTATGCATTCACACGTGGATGTGTTTGAGCAATCAAGTGTGCCGTTGTATGTCATAATGTGGCACTTGTGAACATTATAGGCCCCACCATATCCACTCTCCTCAAATTTAAATAAGGAAAAAAAGTATTCACATGAATGAAGCAGCGAGGTCAAGCTAAACCTCTTATGATAGGTCCATGGGCTAAACTTGATTTAAAATGATTTTCCGTTGTTGGCATTTTTTCTCACTGGCTGTTATTGCCAGTCATGACCTGTCATGCAAAGTATGGTCCATTGTACTCGTTGTACCTTTCTGTTATGTCTTTATATAAACATTGAAAAAACAATTATAATACATCAGTAGCATATTTTTTCTTTTGGTCTTTTAATCAATTGATATGATTGACTGAGTTCTGTCTCTAATTCTAAATATTTTCTTTTAAAGGGTCTATCATCATAATTGCCAAACATACACAAAGGCTTGATACTGGTAAGTCTGTCATATTTAATCTAAAAGTATAATTCACTCCACAGGGGACACTAGTGATTTAACATTCGACTTTTGCCCTCAGAACACAAGGTTCCTGATGTGGCAATGGTGGAGAATTCATGGCAAGGTGGCCTGCTTTATTCGCTGTCAATGAGGTAAGGCTTCTCTCATGTTTGGATTTCATCTTGTACTGGTTGTTGTCTAAGGAAAGTTATGGTACCCTTGCAAACTGTTGATCAACCTAATTGTTTATTCTTCCTTTGCTTCATCTCTCCTAGAATGTCCTGGTCTGTGTATGTGCTATGTACATTTTCTTTGATAATACGTTTGAAACCTGAATCCTTTCTTTTTTTTGTGTTTACTACTATTTAGATCAACGCTGAGTTCAAGAGAATCACCACCATCCCACTTCAATCCAGGTTCCTGTCTAGCTGGACGTTCCTCTGATAACCTGACAAAGCTGTTCCAAAAGAGAGGAGACCTAGGGCAAAGGCTCAAAACAACCATTCACAAATCGATGTAAGTTTTACAGGAGTCAAACTTTCATAGAAAAATAATAGACAATGTTATGCAACACTATAGAATGTGTTAGTTGATAATTGATTGGCAAGGAGGTAGATTAATTTTACACGGCAGGGAGACAATAAGTGATTTATTTTTCATCTCTCTTCCAATTTTTGTACATCTTTTGTCACAACATGCCTTAATCATATAAGAGGCCAGGTTCTATATTTCTTACTTTTTAATTATCTCTTCTTATTTCAAAAGACAGTCTACACGGTATATAATTGCAACGTATTTCTTAATTGATTTCTGCACTTAGGCTCTGTCATATTAAAATAATTTATTAACAATATAAATATGAATTAATTAAATGGAGGAAATCATGCCGTTAGTGACTTTTTTATCTCATGCAACTCTTCACTGGCTTTCTTTGGAAAGTCACTTCCATTTACACCGGTAGTTGACTTTACTTAAGCAAACAGGCTGAATTCTGACACTAATACAGAATCTCCTTTCAGTGTGATGATGTCTGTTGGACGAAACCTCATATCAAGGGAGTCTGTCAAATGGGTGAAAATCCAGAAAACCTTGTGCACGAATACGGTATGTACATTGATCAGGGCTTAGTTTTTCTTTACATATATTTTAAAACCATTATTTCTGGTTGACTAAATGTAACACTTTCTTTTATCTAAACTTTTCATTCTAGTGATACTTGTATCATACTTCTTGTCCACACTTACTATTTTTATACTATAGGACTTTGCAACAGTGTCTTCATGTCTTAGATTATCTTGTGTATTCTTAATACTTACAGTTTGTTTGTCAAGGAAGCCAGAGATTTTAAAATTGTATTGCCTGCTACTTCTGTATTTGCTGACAAATTGAGGTCTTATTTACCAACCTCTGTATTTTTGTACAGGGCATGGATGGAGACGCCTTCAATGCTGCTATTGGAAAAAATACTGGATTTATTTTCTAGAAGAGCATGAGGCAAGCGAAGAATCTGAGGACATTGGAGTTGTCCTTGACGGTGTCAGGGTGATAAGAGATTTAGACAATATAGCATTAGCTGTTGCTATGCTTTTTGGACTGATGTATGCACTGAACATCAGCCATCCCCCTGACCTCCGGTACACAGTTGAGGTAGTACAGAAGATAATAATGGACATGGATGTCGGTAAACCTTCAAACAAGAACAATACTCACGCTGAAAAACCGTCTCTTTGAATGAACGGGTCAAACAATGCGCTGCCTCTCAGATGACCACTAGCTTTAGTGTTATTCATGTATGTGCCTTATTTGGTGTATAAACAGGTGTTGATCGAGGTTTCTATTGATACAGTGATAAAAGTGTATTTTGTGTTTGTGTGTTGAGCAACTGCTGTTGATAGTTATCTAGTGTAGTGAAAGAGGCAATGAACTTGTTAGTATGTATGTATGTGTATGTGTAGTATGTGAATTTATCTGCACTCGCCATATGTTGTACAGAAGCAGTGTAAGTTTGCATTACCATCATTTATAATGTACAGTTGGACAAGACAAAAACTCTAGCATTGATTTGTATTTATCTATTTATTTATTTTCTTAAGGGGCACCGCTTTCTTTTCCTTTTTACTACTATGCATTGTTTGGATTACTTCAGTTTACTTTTTAGTTTTTACACTTTTGTCTGTATAAAGTTATACTCCGATAGATTTTTTTATCTAGTTAAATGTCGGATAAGTTCCTATCTATCAAATAGTGAGTTGAAACTATTTTGATTGAGCATATGACCCACTTCTGAAAGTGGCGTGCCTGTATTTGCTACTTTACCCAGTAATACTATCTGAAGCTGTCATGTCTGAAGTTGCCAATTTTTCCACATGCAATCAAACCATCGAGTTTACAATAATTTTGAGCATTTGAATGCTACTGTGAGTTTGCAAACTTGACTGTTCTAGACGAGTACATTTTTATATTGATTACAGTGAAAACAGTAAATGTGGTATTTGACAGTGCTGTTGATGCGGTATCAAGTTTGTATTTTGAATGTAACATGTTACAACTGCATGGATTTGTCTGTTTTGAAGCTCAATACAGAACATCTGAGTATAGTTGACTGACTGCCTTTTTTTCCTGTATTTTGTATTTTGCACACTCAATCATGGAACTGATCTGTACAATACATTTGGATAGTTTATTTGAACAAATCAAGTTAGATTTATATACCTTACATGGATTCCAGAGACATAATCAAATTGCCTTAAAAAGTCACATAAATATTGGATAATATAAACATGAAGAAATCAAGTTGGATTTATACTTGAAAATCAGGTACCCCTGATGTGATAAAATCATGTTAGCATTACACAATATTTTAGTGTTAAGGTTACTTAAACATAATGTGTCCAATCAACATGATTTTTTCAAACAGTTTTAAGTGAAAACAATATGTTGGATTAACAAGCAATATCTCATTGGTTGGCCATATTCTGATCACGTGGGACCGATGTCTGTAATAAAATCAAGTAAATCCAATGAATTTTTTTTTTCAGTGTATGTTAACAAAAGGGGCTTTGTCCAACCCATTGTAACCAGCAGCAATGCTATCGATATAGGCTAAGCTGATCGGCTTATACTTTAGCTTTGACAAGTGCTTGGCTTCAACACCAAATTAAGTGTTGACATGCTTATTGCCACACTAGCTAGGAGACTACTACAAAAAAACATGCAACCCCTAGTTACGGTTGGTCGGAACCCCTTTGTTTACATAACAGCCTAGGATGTGAATTAACACCAGATGTTTTTTCCAATGCACACACAGTACAGACAGGTAGTGGATCGTGAGGAGGTATTCACTGATTTTGTCAAAAATGGATATTGACAACAAGCCTTCTCCAGAATTGCTGACTCCCACCTTTAATTGCAGTACACATTCATGAATAGACAAGTAATTTAACTTGACAGTAATCATGTCGATGATGGGTTTATGGAACGTCCTTCTCCTCCTCGCAAGGTACTCGACTCTGTAGATAAAGGATTAAAGGAGAAGTCAGCGATTCTGGAGAACGCTTGTCAAAATCACTTTTTTGTCAGAATCAGTGAATATCTCCTCACACTACCTGTCCATACTGTGTGCGTGCTGAAAACAAATCTGGTGTTAATGCACAGCCTAGACCCTGTGAACTGGTATGTAAACAAAGTTGCCCGTTTACTGAGCCTAGGCTGTGTATTTTTTTTCAGTGAACACACACAGTAAACACAGGTAGCAGCAGATCATGAGGAGATATTCACTGATTTGTCAAAATGGGATTTTTACAACAAGCTTTCTCCAGAGTCGCTGACATCCACCTTTAACATGCTGCCTGTTGACAGATTTCACTTTGTTTGGCAGTGGCATCTAGTAAAAAAGATTAAAACTGTAATAGAAATACATATGTTAATAATAAATGCATCATTATGAAAGTGAAATGACATTCTCCAAAATAATCTTTACATTTTTGTTCTCATATTATTAGACATAAGCCATTTTTTCTGAAATGTTAGAAAATAGATCTCAGATTACATAAAAGTATTTTAATAATATTTTAAAAAAAAAAAGTACTTAATGCATGTGAATCATCGACTATATAAACACAAAAACTGCCAATCAAGGACATATTTCTATCATGGAAAGCACTTAACAATGGTCGCACCACATGATATTTGGTCGCGCCGCATGATATTTTCAAGTTCAATCAGAATTTACAGGCACAGAATGGGCCACCTAAAGAAAACAAGCTAGCTTTTAACAATAGGGCACCAAGACATTTATAATAAAAGTATATATTTGTAGAAATAACTTCATATTTATTGTTTTTTTGCGGTCGTACCACATGACATCCAAAAGTCGACACATCATACCAGCTGTTATAAAGGTTGATTTTTTCCAAATTTAAGAGTGAGCTACAAACCTGTTTGAACCTTCCATGGGTCCTTGGTAAATTGGCATATGATGCAACGTCCTGTCTTTGAATGGATTTCAACATAAAAGTACTAAAAGTGGTTGTTCTTGATGGTCGCACCACATGATATTTCATGAAATGGACAATTTGGTACAAAGTTTGTTTGTATATAGGCCTAATGATGGAAATGTAAATGCAAAAGCTTTGCAATTTTGCACAGAACTACAACACATGTAGGAGGTCATGCCAAATAGGGCAGACTAATAATTAAATACATTCAGAGTAATGTCAAAGAAGTTTTAAAAACAGAAAATCATTGTGGACGGTCGCACCACATGATTTTTTGACACTTTGGATAACAGAAAATTGCAAATGACTAATGTTTTTTGAAAAGTTTAAGTGAGCACATATATGGTCAATATGCCACAAATATATGGTATATATTTATGTATTTGAATAATTTTTCAATTTCAAATGAATGCAGGAGTACAGAAAATGAAGGCGTCACGTCTTTGACCCACGCACCATCATCACCAGCAGCGCATTGCCTCAAACGACTAAAATAGAATAAAAGTCATTGGATATCACAGCATGAATTAACTTTCCTATTTATCTACTCCGCCACCCTCAAAAGATTTTAAACTCACCGTAGCTTGCAGGTGTGCAGCAGCATCCTCAAACACGATGGTGGTAGGCTAGCAGGCTAAATCCCATGGTGAATCCACAAATATTTCACTATAATATTCCACGATTTGTCCGATGAAAAAAGCAGCCTGCAACCAGTTACTTCCTGCAGTCAGTCTATCCCATGTTGTTTCTACTTGTTGGTAAAATACCTTCCAACAATGTTCTTCTTTTGCGTTAATCCTAATGCTGGCGTACAAAACAAAAATTACGCTGTTAATTAAAAATCCGGTACACCACTTACTTAACCTCTTACTTATACAAATAACTTAAATATCAAACTTAAATCCCTTTCCCGCTTGCTTGTTGGAGCAAAATATTATGAAATTGAACTGTATAGACCAGTCAGTAAGTAGACCGGAAACTAGAATGCCGACACCGTCAGTTGACTTCCGGGTTCTAGTGCACAGAGTCTATTGGCATGGACAATCCACAACTGCCCCGACAACCACCACAACAGAGCCGACAACCACCACAACTAACCCGACAACCACCACACCTGCTCCAACAACCCCATGGCGGTGGTATTGGCATGGACCTTCCACAACTGAACCAACATCCACAACCATACCCACAACCCCATGGTGGTGGTATTGGCAAAGACAATCCACAACTACTTTAACAACCTCCAAAGCTACTCCAACAACCACCACAGCTGCTTCATGGACCACCACTCCTCTCAGTGGACTCCCTTTGCAATTCTCCTTACTTGGTAAATTCGATTTTACCTGTCCTCATAATTTTCAGATAACATTTTAAACTGGGCCAATCCACACTGAATCCCATTGAAAAACCTGTTGCAGCACAAGCATGAAAGAACATGCTATGTTTTTTTTAATCATTGTTTAAGATTGCCTTGTCTTGCCTTCAATTCATCCTTTTATTTGTATTTTTTTATCTAGTGGACCCACCGGCTCCTTCGTGTCAGGAAGGACAGTACTTGCCAAAGTTTGTGCAACCAACCCCTGAAAATGGAGCACGCATCCAAGCAGAGGTCAACAAAGAAGTGGAGATCAGAGTCAAAGCACAAGCTGCATACGCAACGTGAGAACCAACGTGATCAGTGTTGGGACAAAAAACATTCTTATCATTTCTGCAAGCAAGAAAAAAAACTATAACGGAGAAATCTTCTTTTTTTTCATAGAGTATTCATGATCTGATCATGAGTGGGCCTCTGAATATCAGCAAGCACAGGACAACACATGAGGAGTTTGTCATTCGGTGGACGCCTGTTCCAGATGATCTTGGAGAACATTATGCGATCTGCTTTGCTGTTGAATCAGTGGCAGGGTGAGCCTTTGGTTAATTTCTTTCATGGCTGAATTAATATTTTATTGGAAAACCATGATTTAACTTTTTACACATTTTGCAGGTCTGCTGTAAGCGTTCAAACAACACATCACCATTCCAACTCATCTTCACAGTAAGTAACATTTCTCTGTGTTCGGTCTTTTGAAAACTATATCTTTCGACAACAAGGTAAAGGACACTGCTGTTAGCAAATAACAAAACCTATTGAGCTGCCAATATTCAAAACTAGATAGTACAATAATTTACCAAAGTTATGAAGACAGAAGCAAATTTGTATCACTAGCTGGAAAATTCAAAAGCTAATAGCATTTGCATTTTCAAACTAAAACTAAGGTCTTTATCTTTTTCAAGATTGCTAGGATGACTCGGACAATGAATCCACGGGACAGGAACATCTTGTTAAAAAACCCTAACACCCTAAACCTTTGCCACTTCACTATAATTAGGAGAGAGATTTTAAAAACTGACAAACCATCCTTATGGTTTATGGTAACAGGCATTCATTGCCTCAGTTAAAGTGTTAAAAAAAGTTCACGGCTGCCTTTCAGGTCTGGCATCTATCAGTCCGAGATGAGGTGTGTCCTGGTGGAGATACGGAAGGAGCAAGGTGAGATATAAATATGTAAATATCAACATTTTGTAATGTAAATACAACTCTAATGGTGTATAAATTCACAAAATACTGAATATCACATGCTGAATACTCTCCTAAAGTGCCAAAGACTGACTACATGACTGGTGCACATTTGAGAATATTTGTTTTGGCTGCAGCTAAGCAAAGTAAAATGCTGTGGTTTGCTCATCAATCCCTGGGGCTTTGTCACAATGGAGTTGTACAGTATGACTACCTCGGTGACTTCCACCAGGGAAATTGACGACGACCCCCCATCAGCCTCAAGCTCTGCCTCCAACATAGAAAGCGTGTTAGTCAGATTCAGGAGTTCCTCAAAGTGCAACAGACAGATTACCTCCTTATTTGAGTTCAACAGCATCCCATCCTAACTGTACACAGACCTCCCCCCCGAGGTGCTGGAGGGACTTCCAGAAACACTTTGGTACCGACCAAAAGTCCTTTTACCTTGGTTAGCTGCAGCCAAGGATTACTGACCCTTGAAGCACCTAAGACCTTGAGAGCACAGCACCCCGCCACTGCTACAGCAATGAACATTTTTAACATTGACCACTCGGATTCAATGCCCCAACCTCCACAGGGATGCCAGAAAAGATCTCTCGAACGGGGGCCCCCTTCCAGACGTTCTCAGTTCACTGCACTACCCGTTTGGGCTTACCAGGTCAGTCCAGAATCTTCACCGACCCTTTGACCCAACTCCATCCCTCTCTTTACCGAGGGTCCAAAACATGCGGCTTCAGATCAGAGGATATGATCTTGAAATTGATCATCGACCTTCAGCCTAGGGTGCTCTGGTACCTACCGTGTACACTTATGAGCATCCTTATGTTCAAACATGGTTTTTGTTATAGACAAACCATGACCAGCACACTAATAACAAACAATCACTCGTTCAGATCAGGGAGGCCGTTCCTCTCAATCCAGGTGTCTCCATCAATGCCCATGTACACGTTGAAGTCTTCCACCAGAACTATGGAGTCCCCTACCAGAGCCCCATGCAGTACATTCAGGGTCTCCAAGAAGGCAGAATACTAAAGCATACGCACAGACAACAGTCAGAGTCCCCCCCCCCCTCCCCCCCCACACACACACACACACACACACAACCCCACAGCCCAGAGGCGTAGGGAGGCTACCCTCTCGTCCACAGGGGTAAACTCCAAAGTAGAAGCGCTCAGATGGGGGCTCGTGTGTATCCCCACACCGGCCCAGCGCCTCACACCTTGGGCAACTCCAGATAAGAACATAGTCCAACCTGTCCAGGAGTACGGTTCCAGAACAAAGACTGTGCGTGGAGGTAAACCCTACCATATCTTATTTGTAGCGCTCCCCATCCCACACCAGTTCCGGCTCCTTCCCCCACAGCGAGGTGACATTCCACATCCCCAAAGCCATCCTAAATGTTAATTATTGCTGTATGAAGCAGTACTTCCAAGCCTCATATGGTCTAACATAGCCATATCTTTTGCCATAGTTAAATCCAATGTGATCTGCACTGAGTCCACAATGAGAGTGGAGGTTGAGAAATCTTCATTCCCTGGACTCCATGAGGATCATTTGCGGCTCAATGAACCCAGCAACACCGCCTGCAGCCTCCAGAGACACTCCAACAGCACTCACTTCATCGCTGTCATCCCACTCAACGCTTGTGGCACTCAGATCGAGGTAACTCAGTGTATCATTTTTTCTTTTCATTGACATTATGAGGACTGAATATTTTACTATAAAGAAAACCCGTCTTTAAACCGTGAACAGTGCACATGTTCCTATTTCTAATGTCAAATTCTAATGTATTTTATGACCCCGTAAAGTACTTTGAATTGTCCTGTGTCTGAATTGTGCTATATAGATAAACATGCCTTGCCACACTATTTATTCTGCAGGAAGATGATCAGAACCTAATTTTCAAAAATGTAATCACCACGATCGCCAACATTGAAGACCTGATCACCAGGAAACACCTCCTGGAAATGCAGTTCTACTGCCACTACCCCAAACGAGGGAACGTGACACTGGGCTTCACAGCACATAGGCAGAATGTCACAGTGTGGGAGAGAGGCTTCGGCACATTCACCTACCAGTTTGAGTTCTATCCCAACAACCAATTCCAAACCATGATGGATCCCAATAACTACCCTCTAGTGTATAACATAGGGAGCAGGATTTACATGGAGATGGAGGCCACCTCTTCAGTCAACAATACCGAGCTGTTTGTGCTGTCCTGCACAGCTGCACCATATGACAACCCAGACTACTGGCCAAAGTACTACATCATTGAAAATGGGTAGGAATGAGTACACTCTCTAGTGGCAACAGAGCACATAACAAAGTATTTGTAAAGATTGTTTGCTGGTTAATGATAGGTTTGTAACTGAATTGCCTGACTCTGCATTGCTCATAGGTGTGAATGATTGTCTGTAACACAAGCTTTTTTTAAAGTGCACTAGTTGCCCCTACATGCGGCCCTTAGGGGCACTTTACACTGTGAAAACGTGACAGTTTTCCAGTTTTTGGTTTAAAAAAAAAACCCCGTTCAGACACAATTTATCTGACATCTTCACTCGTACACATGTTTTCAGAGGAAACGGGCCGAAATCGCTGTAGTAGCAGTGTAGCAGCCATGCCAAGCCAATAGTCAGCGGTGACACAGCCTATTAGATAGCTCTTCCGGTACAATTTGATGTTTAAAACCTTACTGTAACCGAACATTAATGCCACTAACGTTCATAAAGCGGTTGGTGTAAGCTTGGGGTAACAAGTATTGTAAAAGACAAGCTTTCTGTCCTCTTATTTCACCGCATTGAACTTGTAAAAACAGAAGACATGCTGATAGTGAAGGGGCTTCGTGAGCGGATACCTTCCTGTTAGGCGTACTTCAAAATAAAAGTCAACTCACGTGTGTCCAGTGAAATGCTATTAATGTTTAGCCAGTGAAATGCTTTTACTGTGAAGCCGTAGCTTTAATGCTCCTTTTGTTGAACAGTAACTTAACCGCTGCGCGCTGAACTATGGATAGTGTTTTTTAATGTAGAGAGAGCCGTGTCCCTGCCCTGGCATAGAAGCTACACACGTTTATTTGGCTAGAAAAACCGGCAGAGCACAAATCTTTCCCCAGACAAAGTGGCCGGTGGTCTCAATAATTTACTAATCGCTTAGACTAAATTGGCGAGTGTTAGGCTATATTTTAGCCCTGCACGCCACTCTCCGCTGATCACAGTGATGGTGCCGTGGAGACACCGTTCATGTTGTTGTCTTCTAACTTTATAACTCGCTTGTGTTGTGGGTATTTTCTTTATAGGTCCATGATTTTGACAGCAAATGTTATAGACTGCGCATGTGTGAGGGTGGAGCCGTGACGTCAGCGTTATCAGGGGAAATGGTTTCGGTGTTTACAGGAAACCAAAACCGTTAAGTTTTCCAAAAAATCCTCCCTCGGAGGTGATCTCAAAAACCTGCGGTTTCATGCCTGCGTTTGCTGTTTTCCTGTAAATGATATAGTGCAACCGCGTGAATTTTTCCGCGTTTGCACCGTTTCGTGTTGTCGTGTAAAGTGCCCCTTAGATGTGGCACTTTGAAGTTTGGCTTGCTTATCTGGAGCTAATGTGCTTGAGTGATTCTTGCTGTTCTCTCTTGCTGTGTTTGTACCTTCATGGTTGAATGCACTTAGTGAAAGTCACTTTTCGTAAGCCTGTTCGCAACTTTAGAATTGCGGATGGGTCCCTTCTTATAATTATATTAATTATAAAAGTTTCAGCTAAATGTGATTAACTGTCATAAGTTATGGATAGATGGAAATAAAATGTGTTAATGTATTGCACCTCATACGTAATCTTAACTTTCCTATACATTGTCAGGAATGAATTAAAGCTGCAGTTGAGAGTTTCCAACGGCTGTTTTCCCAACGCTCTACCTGCTGTAGCTCCTCCCTCCGAACGACAGCTATGCGCGTTCATGTGAATTGAGTTACATTGACAGGAGACAAACACCATGTCCGATTCCGAGGTGATTAAACATTAGTAATGATAACTACATACGTACATATTGAGCATACATTTTAATCACAGACATACCATGTATGTTAGCTTAAAATCATTGTAAGTGTTCTGGTAGACCTAACAAAAGTAGCTGTAACAGCCAGGCAAGATAGCAAACTAATTGTAACAGAGCGGAGAGGTGTGTGTGTATCTCCTACTATCTATGCTCCTGCTCTGACCGCAGCTGGGAGGGGCTGCCGCGCGAGGAGCGGGCTGCATGTCAGTGCTCCCGCTGCTCGTTGAGAAGAGGTGATACTTGCTTTGGCGAAAAAAGTCACCAATAACACCAGAAAAAAAAGATAGATTTGTCGCTTGTCGCTGTTTTGAAAAAAAAGTCGCCAGGGGGGCTGAAAAGTCACTAAATATAGCGACAAAATCGCTTTGAGTTGGCAACACTGAGCACAGGACGAGGGCTTTATAGGGCCAGCGGACGTCCTGCTGCTAGCGGCAGGCAGCCTAGGGGCAGAGGAAGGGGACGAGGTCGCGGTCGGAGAGGTCTTGATGTGATAGGGCAAGAAGACATGGCCGGTGTACTTTTTTTCGAGCTCTCTCCGTCTCCCTTTCAGCAGTTAACTTTTCAACATTCGTCTTTCCTCGTTTTTTTGCTGTCTTAGCGGTGTTAGTTGTTGGTATCCTGGGAATGGTAAATTGAAGGTTCGTTTGTGAAGACATTGCTACTCGCTGTCCGCCGTAGTAGCCTAGTACCAAACAGTAGGCTAGTGTCAGACTGCTAGGGTCGTGAACGCTCACGCAACTGACGCATCAACGTCGTTGCCAAGGTCCCACAGCCAATAAGAACGGAGAATCTGACCTCGCTCTGATTGGTCAAAATTAACATGAGCGGTGGCAATTTTGGGGAGCAGCACACAAAGGCAGGGGAGAGCAAAGTGATAAAAAAATATTTTCAGACCACTTCACCTACATATAGCTGAATGGATATTATGACAGTTTTGCCAAATATTACAGTAAAAAAACTCTCAACTGCAGCTTTAACAGTATAATTATTTCTTATCTTTTTTTCCCTTTCTTTTTTGGACAAGGTGTGTAAAGGATTCAACTGTAGAAATCTATTCCCCTGCCCACAAGAGACAATTCAGGTTCAGTGTGGCGGCCTTCACGTTCATTGGCTTGCATCACCAGGTATGGAATGTACTGTAATTAGACTTTAAAGTGCCTGTTAATGTCTTAACTCTCAAACCTACTAATAATAGCTCCAGTTTTTTAAAACTGAGTTTTAGTAACTCTTATCGAAGACACAAACCTGCTGGTGAAGACAGGCAGCCTGGTACTACCGGACCATCGTAGTTCATTTAATTTGTACATGTCTGGAATTGCTCAATTGACAAACGTTACCTCACTTGAAGGCGGGTGTCTGTTGAAGTTTGAAACTATTGGATCTGCCCAGTGCCACTCTGGATCTGCCAACCAATATCATAACGTTTGGTTGTGACGTATTTCATGAGCCAGCTTCTGACTATAACTGAAACTGGTGCATGTCATTGTTCTTAGCCACTCCCTCTGTTCACTGATTGGAACGTGAACAATCTGGACGGAGAAAACCCGTGAATATTCCGCAGGCCCAGACTGACTACTGAAGGGAAATGAAAATTAAGCAGAAGTACGTAGGCAGCTGGTGCCAGGCTAGAAGACAAGTGCATAGATATGAAACCAAGTGGAAAAAGGCTTAATTTCTGTTAGAACTACTTTATTAGGTGACTAAATGAAAAAAAACATCTGCATACTACACGGGGTATTAGAAAAGATCATAGTGCAATGACAAATTATGAAAACATACTGTATATTGTACATTAATAAAAAACATAGAATCAGACAAACACACAGCATGAAATAATAAATAGGTAGCAACTAATCAAAAAGGACAACCAAGTCTGACACACTGATCAAATCAATAATTAAAAAAAACATCCCTAAAATTATCAACGTAATTTAATTTAATTAAGAATTCTAGAATACAAAAGAAAAAAAATACATCGAAGTGGGTGATTTTCATTGTTTTTTTAAACCTGTAGCTCCACTAAAGGGATGTTGTTGGGAATTTGCATTGTTAAGTTGATGCCTGATGATCTTGACTGGTATGTCGTTTCTTTAATAACAGTCGGATAACAAATTTACAAACATGAAATTGAGGAGGATGAGATAGAACAGTACAGACTGGCATGAAGAAGCAAAGTGGAGCAGAGGTTTGATCTTGTATGTGGGATCTGACAACAACTCTGCTATTGTCCACTAAAAGAGACATACGTATGTATTTCTGTTCATATAATGACAGCGTGTCCTGTTGCATTCAGGTGTACATTAGCTGTGAAGTCCTGATGTGTGAAGCAGGGAAACCCAACACCAGGTGCTCACAGGGATGTATCAACTCCACAAGCTCAGGCAGCCACCAGCATCACCACCACAAGAGAGAGATTATCGCTCAGAGTGCAACACACTTCGTTTCCCAGGGTCCCCTGCGCTTAAGGAGATCAGAAGAGAGGACTGGAAGCCCAGGGGCCTATCCGAAAAGTCCAATCTCCTTACCTATAAGCCTCCTTTCCTATGCCTTAACCCCAAAACGTCATCGGGGTTAAGGAGAGATGAAAGCTGCTTCCTATCGAACATAGGAAAGGACAGCGTTGTTTCAAATGAATTCGACTCCACCTTTCCTAACCGACGTCATTGCGCGACGGCGAGTATTGCTGACGTGAGTCGCGTGAAACTACACTATTCTCCGAAAATTGACTACAACAAGCGCTCGTTTGATCCATGCGTTCTTTTCATATTGATTTTAATCAGGTTGTCGCCAACAGAGTGAGAATCACTCCCATATATCCCAATTCACATGTGGAATAAAAAGAGGCTACACTTAGCCTATGTTGATGTTGAAATGAACTGCCCCCAGTAACTTCATTAAATGTGAAGTTGGTATTTTATTTTCTTATGGTGTAAATGATGTGCTACGAAAATAACTAAATTATGATGTTGGTCTTTTATGAGTTCTTTATTATCTTAATGGGGGGGGGTATTTTGTTTTAGCTGAGTTAAATCTTCCTCTCGTCTCCTCTCCTCTCTTCTGTTTTGCCTCTCGTTCGTATTCGTGTAGAGTCGGTAAACTCCGGCGGTGGCCTGTTGCTTTAAATCTTGCCGCCGTAAAGGATTATGGGATACCACTATCTCCTTTCCTTTAGCATAGGTTAGCCAGGAGTAACCTATGCTAAAGGAGGGTTAAAGGATGAATCAAGGCTCCTTTCCTATGCCTTTCCTAAGCATTTTGGTTATTCGGATCACCTATCTGCCGAGCACTTCCGGGTCATCTCGATAGGAAAGGAAATTTCCTATGCAAAAAAAAGTTTTCGGATAGGCCCCAGGTATGAACATTTTTCAAAGTTTTCACATCTAGCATATTATCTGTTGTTTTTCTCTCAGATGGCATTAACATAACTAATATTGTTCGTTGAAGAAAAATAATGTATCATTATATTATTTAAGAAAAATAATGTATTATTTTTTTTGATGGTGGTTTCTTCCAGTACTTTTTCTTTAGTGACCCTGTCTGTAGTCAATGTATTTAAAATCAGTGGAAGGATTAGGGTTAACAGCACATCTTTCATGTTTGAGGACCAGATAGACTTTGGACAAGTTTTAATTCACATTTGATCTTTCCTTTTCTTCAGTCATGAACCTGAATCTGAACCTGGTATTCATCGCTGGATGTCTTCTTGCAGCAGTTGGCATGATCAGTGCAGTGGCCATGTACAAAACCAAAATGTCCAGGCTGAAATACCAACCTCTGCCAACATTTGAAAGTTAAAACAGCAATGTTTGCAGAATATATTATAATGACATATTTTAAAAATGTCTAGAGATATATTTGTACATGCTTAAAGAGTTTATGTCTGTCTTTCTAAGTTTAATACTAAACAACAATGAAGGGATCAAATAGTGGCTACTGGGCCGCCCAGTTTACCACTGTGGGATCATATGGCTGTACAACTGCTTCTACTATTTTGTATTGCTGTATGATTTATGAAAAAAATACATGTTTATTGGTTTGTTTAGTCTGAGGGAAATACCTGGTATACTTGTTATAGTACTGTAAATTTGTCATAAAATCATATATTTGTAAGACAATGTTTGAGATGTTGGCAAACTAAATACAAGTGAATGCATTGTAAGCGCTTTGCCTGGACCTGGACACTTGTGTATGTGTGCTTGACAGATGATAGACAGTTAAGGTGTTATAAGCTAAGACTGCAAAAGTTCAAATACCACTAAAATGCCTGAAACGCTATGGGTGTGATAAAGGATTGGATTGTGTGAAGCAAGGTTGAATAATGCCTTAAAGTGAAAGCATTTACACACTGTGCTGTAATAATAGCCCAGCGTTAGGGTTGACTTAGGGTTATGAAAATCTATTTCTCTTCATCTTATAATCAAATCTTTTGGGCTGATGCTAATAGGTGGGGTAAGTTTCTTGTATGCAAGACTTTCGTAGTGGGAGATAGCGACCCTAGCCTAACCCTAGCACTTCAGGAAATGAGTGGAGGTCAATGTAAATAGCCCAGGGTTAGGGTTGACTTAGTAATTACCAACTCTCGTCTGCTAAAGGTCTGCCTTAAAGAAACTGACAGGTCAACTGCGCGTAGCCGGAGACTTGGTGGGTTCCAAGACTTTAGCATCTCACTAGCGGAGGATCGTAATTGACCTGAGGGTATGAGGACCTATGTTTTGTATCAAGTTTTTCTCTCAAACACTGGCCTTAATTAGCTGGATAGTTTAGCTTACTGGCTGGGCTTCACTGACAGGACATAAATGTGCCGTGACAGAACAAATGACCCCCCCCCCCCCACCCTCACACACAAAAAACAGAAGCAGTTAGAGTCAGAGGACAAACCATGTTAGAAAATGTTATTGCACAAAACTCTAAAAAAGTTAATGGCAAAACCTAGGAAGACATATATCCCTTTCATCAAGCTGTGTTTGCAAACTGTATACATTTGATCTCCTTGGAGTGAATCAAGTATCAACTATCAAGTATAAAGTAATTTACTGGGCACTTTCTGGACTATGTTTTTAGATTATGTTGTGGTGTATAGTGACACTTGGCTGGAATATCTTGGCCCATCCAGGTGTTTGATCACCTGGTCTGGGCACAGCTGACCGTGTGAGCATGAAGTTTTGGTCACACCTTATATTACTGGTAGACGATTCAAAGTCACCACTTTATAAGTGATGACCTTGAATGACCAGGTCACCACTTAATTTGAAGTTCTGAAAAATGAATGCTAGTATCAGAAATAACTCAAAGATCATAATGATTGACATACTAGAGCTGATGCATTAATGAATGTGTGGTAACCCGAGGGCAATAATGCATGCTCACTTGTACTCACTTTTATGTCTTTACTGAAACCATGCTCACAGCATAACAGCCAAACGTACATGGGACATCCAGGTGCAGAGCAATCACCATAACCAAACGGCGGGGTACATAGGTGTCGGCACAAAGGTTCCGGGGTGCAACACTAATTCAGTATATAACAGAATGTAATGTTCATGTGTTTAATAATGCATGAGATACCATTAATACTAGTGAATTACTCATAGTTCATGTGAACTAATTCATGCGTTTTCATGCATGAATTATGGCATGAACTCAGGATGATTCATGAGGAGGATGCCAACAATACTTGTGAACTTGACTCAATTTCCTCATTGACCATGCTTATCTTGTATACCTTATCTCCTGATACCTATCATCAAGCTGCACCAGCTTTGAGCTGCTTCTTAGAACCAAATGTTTTGATATGACAACAATGTAACAGGAGCAATGTCACAGTGGGTAGGCGTACTGATAACCTCAGATTTACGGGAAGACAAATGTGAAAGTATGTGTACCACATCAGTAGCATGTCTTAAGACTCAAGACTTTGTTTGTCTTTGCTGTCAGCAAGGTGAAGTCACACGAACAATCGCAGTTTCTCTGTGCAGGAAACATACCAGTTAGATGAGGTGGTAAAACTTTCCACTTCTGGCATCAGACAATATCCAAAATCCAAGTCAACTAACTCTGGTGGTGTTAAAGGCAAAAAGAACACTTTCATAGATTACCACTTTCTGTATGTGACATTTTGTGAAAACATTAATACATTAAAATTATATTAAAAATAATAAACAAAAATGCAGAATAGAAAATAAAAGTGCAGTGGAGCGCATTGTCACTTTCATAATCACTCATTGTTTTCTTGTGTCTTTTGAATGTTAGCTATTAGTCGAAGCAATACTATGCAGCCTGGCGTGACAACAACACCCAGGCGTGACAAGTTACCTGTAGATTTTATTTTTGCAACGTCATAAACTTCTAAGTTGTAAACAACGTCAAACAATAACAAGACAGCAGACCGATACTAAGTTTGTGTTATTTATATTGTTTTGGCGATTAGGTTCAGGCATCACAGCTGGGTGGTTAGGGTTAGGGGCAAGGGGACAGGGAGAGGTTAGAATATAGATAGAACATTGACGGAACACCGCGGCGGCCATCTTGAGTACGTCACGTCAAACAATACAAAAGACCGCAGACCGATAGGCTACTAAGTTTGTGTTATTTATATTGTTTTGAGGATTAGGTTCAGGCATCATAGCTGGGTGGTTAGGGCAAATGAGTGACGTAGCAGACATGTCATGGAAGCTAAATAGTCAAAAATCACGTCCGTCACGCCAGGGTGTTTTTGTCACGCCACGGTGTTTTTGTCACGCCAGGGTGTTTGTCTCCGGGGCTGCAGCTGGACCCTACTCAGTCGAAGAGTTGATTAGCAAAGGGATACGCTTCACTCACCCTGCACGAGTTGGCGTAGTAATACATGGCCGAAAAACGCTTGAAAAAAAGTGCAAAAATAAACTGCTGTCATGCGGTGAACTAAAACAATGAGAAAGTCCTACATTTAGCGTAAAATTAAACTGATCATATTTGTTTGGGTAAGCATTTATATATGTGGTGAAAATGTTTCTGCTGGTCCCCTCTGCAACAGTAGGCTACAAGGCTGACTACTGCTTCAGCGACCTCTCCCCCAAACTCCGTACAGTGACTGCACTGATCACCATCTCCATAAGGTAACAGACTAACTATGCTAAGTACCTCATGCAACCCCTCTTCAATTATACTGAACTATCCCTTTAAGGACAATTGATGTTTTGATCACTGCCTCACTTTTCTGTCTGTCCTGAACCAAAATTGGCAGCAGTTTATCTAAGAACAAAGCCCCATCTATTCTAGAAAGATGGAATGTGTTTCAAGGACGGTAGATAGAGGATAGGTTGTATCTATTTTTCAAGATTGTTACGCAAGTAGATTCTAGTTATACCAGTTCTAGTTCATGATTTATGTTCTTCCGTAATTGAGGATAAGACAAATAAATGTGTTAATTTCCTTGTAACTACTGTAAATATCAAGGCGCAGATCATGTTGGTGCGGGTGCATTCAGGAGGATGGCTTATATTTGCGATATTCACACTTCATTTGTATCCCTGCTGGTCAATTTACACACTGACTGATAATAATAATAATAATAATAATAATAATAATAATAATAATAATAATAATAATAATACTTTATGGACTGAGACAGCATGAGATATGCACTATGTGAATAAAACATAATATGTGTCTTTGCCTGTATACAGGGTGAGTCAGCTGTGCGCATCATGGGGCCTCATTTATAAACGTGGCGTACTCCCAGAAGAGGGCGCACGGAATTTCTACGCAAACAATGGGATTTATAGAAAAGCAAATTTGACGGGAAGATGTGCGGTCCTCCACGCAAACTCTGACCCATGCGTATGCACAGAAAGTGGAGAAAGGAGAAACGTATGAAGTGCGAGAACGAATGTGTTTGTGTAAAATGAATCCAGATATAGGCCTATTATAAGCCTATTATTATGTAGGTCTATCATATAGGGAGTTCCTTTGCAAAACGGATGAAGACATTCTTACAACTAATAGCCTAAAAAAATACCTCCACGGATTTTTCCATGGAGTGATACCAACAAAAAACAAAACGAATTAGGATCTTAAATAGCCTACAAACGGAGATATGAAAAAAACGTTGGTGACACTTTACAATAAGGTAGGCTACACAAAAAAAGAGTAGTTACCCTTTTTAAAAGGTAAATTTACCTTTTAAAAAGGGTAAGTACCCTTGTGTTACCAAAACGTTTGAATAAGCTCTGCATGTTATTGGATTCATTCTGATAATATTGAGGTGGAATACAACCTATTACCTTTACACTGACGCTGTTCTCGATGCCTCAGTCAGGCAGACAGGAGTGCACAGTTTCATACACTAATCATAAGCCTACTGTACATCACATAGCCTACTGTGCTAATTTTTCGCGGTTTTTAGTCCGTTTTATCTATGTGTTTTTCTTTGTGTTTAAGCACGTCGTAACTGTGTTTTGAAAGGGACTGTGAAGTTTATTATTTGGCTAACCCTCCGCCGCCCGTCACTGCACCGGGATGAATTCTACGAATAGTATCTCATGGGGGGTCTCAGTGTCCCCCGCTCGTGGCACAAACACTGCTGTGTGAGGATATGCACTTTTTTGCCTCCACTTTTATGTCGGATTGCTTATTTTTATTTCGACCACAGCGTTCACAGAGATCGCCACAGGCTGCACTCTCTGACGCCTTTACCCTCACACTGTGCCACCAAACTAAATTTTCCCTGGTCGCCACTTCTCCAACGGGTAGGCCTACTTCGGCGTGACCGCAGTGATCCACACCGTGTGGAGTCTATTTTTGCATTTCCCTTTCAGTCGGCGATTGCCACTACCGGCCGCCTTCATGCACTCAGTAAATTATATTAATTCGGGCGTGTCAATGACTATGTATGGGTAAATATGGGCGTTACGTGAAGCCCGCAAAGGCTGCGCCACATTTAGAGTTGATTGTGATTTATAAAGGGAAACAGGCGTAGGACGTGAGTGCGCACTGTTTTATAAATCAGAATTTTTTTGTTCGCACGTACATCCTACATTTCTTCCGTACGCTAGCTTCCCCGTGAATCCCACGCAAAGCTTTATAAATGAGGCCCCAGGTGCTCCAAGTTGGAACTGAAGATCTCTGGCCCCACCCACCGGGCATTTGAAGGACAGGTAAACAGGTTCACAGTGACAGGCAGGGGTTCTCCAGGTGGCTTATGACGACTTATTTAACAGTCCATAAAGAGGTTATTGTACTCAAATAAAATGACTTACACAATATATTGTTATTTAAATGAATGCGTAAGATGAAATATGTGTGATGAAAGAGGCATGTTGCTGCATTTTCTGCACTGTTATCGTTCAGAGCTGGCATTGTATGCTACAAATCTTAAGGTTTGCTTCAAACAATCCACACAACTGTACACTTCCAATTATCTCTTTTCTGTTACGCCACCTTGTTCTTCTGGATTCAGTTTCATCAGTTTTACTTTAATTAAAATGTAATTGAAAACCGTTGACATTTATGAGTGAGTGGTTATATTTAGTGAATCAGACTTGTCTCAGTGATGAAATCCCCTGATGAAAAAAAGTTTGTCAGAGACACGTCTACTGCAGCCTTGTACGCAAACACTACTTTTTAGCCTGGGAGTGGCAAAATGTCTTAAAACAAACAAAACAAAAACATCATAAATGATCTTAGTCAGTAGCCCCCAGGAGGACAGCTTTAAACCTGCAGTGTGTAGAATTTTGGGTTTTATTTACTAGCAGATTTTGTAGAAAATAATTATATTATCCATAAGTACGTTTAATTTAGTGCATAATAGCTGAATTTTTTTTTTTAATTATTATTTTTTTCCTTAGAAAGGGTCTCATATATGTCCATATTTCTCCATAGAGACAGTGCGGAACGCGTCATAATCGGAGGCCACGCCCATCGTGGGGGAAAACAATTCACAGCGCTACATTCACTTTGTATTGAATGACACAGTATTCTGCAAACAAACTTAATTAAAACTTAATAAGACATGCCTTTCACAAATACACATTACTTTCTTTAAAGCCACGACTCTTATCTGTCTATACGAGCTGTTTTTGTGAAAAATTATTGAGTAATTTTCCATATCGAGACAAAACTCTTAACTAATGTATGCTAGGCTAATGTTAGCCTTCTGCTGTAGGCTAACCATAGGCTAACCCTCACGGATGGGAAAAACACCATTACACAGCCCGATTCTTTCAAGTAACCAACATATTTTTATTTTCCACTAAATCAGCTTTTGTATACAACAACAATGACGGTTCCTGCTTCTTCATTTTGTCTGACCAGTTAAGTTTGAGCTGTCAGCAAAACATAGCCTACATCTCCGTTTCTCTTTCACTATGTGAAAGACATCAGACATATACAGGTGAACTAGATCATGACATAGCCTCACAGATCCAGATATTTCTACATGTTCAGGTTTCTCAGGTTTTTCTATTGTAAGCAAAACGTCACTCAATCCATGATAATCCTATTGGACTGAATTGTTTGTACGTATTCACTTGATTATATAATTTAGTAAGCCTTAAACAGAAAGTACAGTATGTGTTTAGCATGGGTGTGTTACCTGCAACCTACATTCAACCATGAAGAATAACAAGTGGACTGCAAATCACTATTGAATTAATTCACTTCAAACAGCAGAAAGGGATTAAAACTTTCGAACTGCATTAGAAGTTAATATAAAATGTATAAAGTTATATACAGATATATAAATTGTATTATTCCAATAGCAGTTTCTCAAATCCTGAAAACACAAACAATATTCACAACGGGAGAGTTTGATTAAAATAAGAGTACTGACATTTGTATAACACACACCTATGGAACTGGATGTACACATAAAGACAAGATAAGTCATATTACCACAAGGAGCATGAGATTTCAAAGGAGGCGGGAGGAATAAACATTAAACAACAGAGCAGCTACAGTCAGTTGGTGCCTTACTATGTCAAAACACTCCTGGACCACTGAGCAGAGCCAATTTAACCCATTGATGACGGCTGCTGCGCGATGCCACATTGGCTCTCCTGCCTGATGCTGCATCGCGCAGCATTATTACTTTATCTAATTTTCATGGCATTCCCAGCATAGAATGCACTGTCATTGGTTCAAATACACATGAGGTGGGTTTTGTTGATTTTTTTAAGACCACGTGACCACCCAAAAGTTGTGTGGTTTGCTGAAAATCACGTCAATCAAAAAAAAATAAAAAATAAAAATAAAACAAAATAATAAAAAAAATACGCCGGCTATGTCGGCGACGGAACAGTTAGTGGCGTTTGGTGCACAGAATCAAGGTCTACTATAGACTACTGACGAAAATCACACAACACATTGCATCTATTTATTAACAATATTTAATAATTTTCTAATTCATCTAATTTTGACGATTTTTAGAAATATTTGTTGGTTTGTAAGCGCTAAGGGAGCATGTTTAAATAAAACCTGTGAACCTTAACTTTTAAATATATTTTATTTCATGTTTCTATGTGCTACACAGGCTTAGATATTAAGGTTTTGGTAGACTTGACAATTCGTACTATTTTTTCAGAAAACCCTCAGGCATTAAGGACATGCATCCTAGATTGCCATAGTCATCAATGGGTTAAAAGCAAAAATAAAGGTGTAGGAGTCATCAGATTTTTTTCCCATACCCATACTGTATATTTTGAAAACATTATTGCGGTTGTTTCCTGTAACCAGTTCTAAAGAAATTTGGATTGCACTTCAGCAAGGGAAACAAATTTAAACTGATGTTTTAAATTCACATGTATTCAGAAATAGTGTATTCAATTATTCAAAATTAGAATTTAAATTATGAAAATATGTAATGAGATATGGACAAAAATGTTGCTTAAGGCTTCTGTCACTGCTCTTTGTACTGTACTTTTAAGTTAAAAAAAAGGATCCACTGTAAATTTAAAAAAAAATCTATTAGAGAGTGTGAGTTAAGAACAAGACCATTATTAGGCAACGTTTAACTTTAGGTAAAAGGAAACATCACTGAATCCAAAAAATTAAAGAGCTTCAGATATAATATTCTAATAAAGAATAGTGTTTTTCTGCTTAGCATTAAAAGCACCTACCTACACAAACGTCATGCTGTTCAGAGAAAGATACCTGTGCCTTGATCGCAAAATGTTATTGGACTGTGATGAGATGTAGAAAAGTAGGTCGGTATAAGAGGAAGGCTAATCATTTTATGAAAACTATTTGATTGCTGAAGTTGTTACAATTGCAAGAAAAAAGGCATCACAAGAATTGGATATAATTTATTGTCATGATCTTTAGAAAGAAAAAATAGTGATTAACATTGAAAAATAATGATGATCACCAGTTTTGAACAATCCTGCAAGAAAATGCTAAGAGATTGATTAATTTCAAGTTAGTAAATCCATGTTACTTTAAAACTGTCTTCAAAATGATTGGACATTGTGTACAACATGCTATGCATATATACAACACTTGTGCTTAAGTTTCACTTTCCCAACATCTTTGGTGAGAACAGTATGCTTGTCTGTGCTGCCAGGAATTTAAGAGAAAAGTTATTTGTCATACAGAAGGTGTGTTTCGTTATTGAGCTTATAGTGGTGTTATTATTGGCAATGACATCCTTCTGTACAAAAACACGTTTGACAATCTTTTTTTCATACTTCGCTTAAACCAGTTTTGCAGTCTACCTTTTGTTTCGGAACATAGTTTGCATACCATGAAGCTTGCAAAGGATTGTGCCCACTTTATCCTACCAGCCTTTAAGTGTATATAAAGATGCAGAAGTGGTAGGGAATCAGACAGAGGAGAGGTTGGGCAACATGGCTTCCACACTGGTGATCGTTCTTCAGCTGCTCCTGGTCTCACTGGCTTCTGCATCACATCACTTTGGGGGAACTGTGACCTACAGCTACAAAGGAAGAAATCCTGATAGAACATTTAGGGTGAGAGACACAACTTTTAATGATGTGAAACGTGCGTTAGAGAAAATGTGTGACTATGGTTACTCTGCCATATGACATAAATGTATATGGGTTTGATTATTCTGATCAAACTGATCAATTAAGTTCTGATACAACGTTAATTTCAATTGCATTTTATATATCTGTACTTCACTTATTAAATGTTTTTTTTATCTTGGAATCCTTTTTTTCTTCTTTTATTTTCAACCTATTACCCAGGGGGCAAAGTGATTTTATGGACATGGAGCGTTGTAAAAGCTGGTTGTTCACCAAAAATGACATCTAGGACCTTCCACGATCACAACCTAGGTGGACAACCTGGTCAACAAGCTGCTGGAAAGCTACAGCGGGCCGACATAGAGCATATCAGAACCACTGTTTAAGCGAATGGGGGTGAATGGGGGTGAATGGGGATGGGCTAATAGGGATTTTTTTTGAAATTATAGATATCATTATGAAACTTTGCCAGTTGATTACTGACATTGAAACAAACACTTTTTGTATTACAGTATTTTCCAAAATGTTTAAATAAGTATGAAAAATCATCAATATCTTACTAATGATGCGTACATTTGCATATCTGCAAAGCCCCAAAATCTAGATGTTGGAAGAAAACAAAGTCAATTTGTTTTTAAATTTTGAAAACAAAACAAGTGTCCAACTGCCTGAAGCCTTTCCTAATCACAGTTCAAATTTGATCAATAACCCATTGAAAATATTTTTTTTACACAGTTACATTTCATGTGCCATGGACCAAATGTGTCCTTTTGGAGTCTGCAGCTGGTATTTTAGGAAACGGCTAGACATTCCCTTGGAAAAAACAGTGTCTGTTTTTTAAAAAAAAAGGGGTTTTGCCCCCTAGGTACTATGTAGGCAAGGCAAGGCAAGGCAAGTTTATTTATATAGCACAATTAAGACACAAGGCCACTCAAAGTGCTTTACAGGGGCAAGAATAGAATACATAAAACACATTATAAAACATTTAAAAGCGAATAAAAGAAGCAAATAAAAAATAAAAATTGCAGGTTAAAATGGAAACACATTATAAAACATTTAAAAGCAGATAAAAGAAGCGAATAAAATAAAAATTGCAGGTTAAAATGGAAACAAAAAAGTCTTCAGACTCGATTTAAAAGAACTGAGAGTTGCAGCAGACCTCAAGTTTTCTGGGAGTTTGTTCCAGATTTTTGGTGCATAATAACTAAAAGCTGCTTCTCCTTGTTTAGTCCTAACTCTAGGGACTGTAAGTAGACCTGTCCCAGACGACCTAAGGGCTCTGGACGGTTCATAACGTATCAGCATATCAGTAATGTATTTTGGCCCTAAACCATTTAGTGCTTTATAAACCAACATCAGTATTTTGAAATCAATTCTTTGAGTGAGAGGAAGCCAGTGTAAAGACCTCAGAACTGGGGTAATGTGATCCACTTTTTTGGTCCTAGTGAGGACTCGAGCAGCAGCGTTCTGAATTAGCTGAAGCTGTCTGATAGATTTTTTTGGAAGGCCAGCAAGGACACTGTTACAGTAGTCAAGTCTACTAAAGATAAATGCATGGATAAGTTTTTCTAAATCTTGCTGAGACATAAGCCCTTTAATTCTTGATATGTTTTTCAGGTGGTAGTAGGCTGATTTATTAATTGATTTAATGTGTTTCTTGAAATTCAAGTCGGAGTCTACGATAACACCAAGATTTCTGGCTTGGGGTGTGGTTTCTAACATAACGGATGTAAGCTGTGCGCTGACTTTTAATTGTTCATCTTTGGCACCAAAGACAATTACTTCAGTTTTGTCGTTGTTTAATTGAAGGAAATTTTGGCACATCCAATCATTGATTTGTTCAATGCACTTACTCAGTGCCTGTATCGGACTGTAGTCTCCTGGTGATATGGTTATGTAAATTTGTGTGTCGTCTGCATAATTATGGTAGCATAATTTGTTCTTATTCATAATCTGAGCTAGTGGGAGCATGTAGATGTTAAACAGAAGAGGCCCAAGAATGGAACCTTGGGGGACTCCGCATTCAATATTTGTCCGCTCAGATGTGAAATTGCCTATTGACACATAGTAGTCTTTATCCTTTAAGTAGGATTCAAACCAGCTTAGTACAGTTCCAGAAAGTCCAACCCAGTTTGCTAGTCGATCTAGTAATATGCTGTGGTCAACTGTGTCAAAAGCGGCACTGAGATCCAGTAAAACTAAGACAGAACTTTTGCCACTGTCTGTGTTAAAATGGATGTCATTCAGGACTTTAACCAGAGCAGTCTCAGTGCTGTGGTGTTGTCGAAATCCTGAATGGAAAACATCAAAGCAGTTGTTCTTTGCTAAGTAGTTATTTAGCTGTTGATAAACAGCTTTTTCAATGATTTTACTTAAAAATGGTAGGTTAGATATTGGCCTATAATTTTTCATGAGTGATGTATCTAGATTGTTCTTTTTTAGGAGTGGCTTGATGACTGCTGTTTTCAGGGCCTGTGGGACCTGTCTGAAGGGACATGTTGACAATTTGTAGAACATCTGAGGCCATACAGCTAAAAACAGTTTTAAAGAAGCCTGTGGGCAGAATGTCAAGGCAGCAGGATGAGGAGTTCAGGTGTTGTATAATGTCCACCAGATTTTCGTGGTTTATAAGATAACATTCTGTCATTGCATTTGAATTGATTTTAAGAGGGAACACATATGTTGAACTTGGTATTGATGCAGTGACAGCTTGTCTAATTTTGTGAATTTTTTCAGTAAAGAAGGAGGCAAATTCATTGCAGGCTCTCGTGGAGAGATATACAGACGCTACTGACACAGGAGGGTTTGTTAATCTGTCGACAGTAGCAAACAGGGCACGTGCATTGTTGTTGTTTTTGGTGATTATGTCAGAAAAGAAAGACTGCCTTGCATTTCTCAGTTCTGAGTTAAACGTGCACAGTTTCTCTTTGAAGATGTCATAATGAACCTGGAGATTTGTTTTTCGCCACCTGCGTTCTGCTTTACGGTACTCTCTTCTTTCTATTCTGACCTGCGGGGCATTTCTCCAAGGAGATCTTTTCTTACCCGAGACAACCTTCATCTTAGTGGGCGCTATAGCATCTATAATACTTATAAGTTTGCCGTTAAAGTTGTCTAAGAGCTCCTTAACTGAGTTACAGGGGAAGGGTGGTACTGAAGAAAATGCTTGAATGAATGTTTCACTGGTATTTTCTGTAATATACCGTTTTTTGATTACTTTTGATTGATCAATTGTGTGCACAGACATTTTACTCTCAAAAAATAAACAGGAATGGTCTGAGAGGGGACCTATATCTGCCACTGTTAAGTCTGAAATGTTTGTTCCTCTGGAAATGATAAGGTCCAGCGTGTGCCCTTTGTTATGAGTTGGTTTGTCAACATGCTGATTTAGTCCAAAGTTGTCAAGGACACAGCACAGTTCTTTCGCACATCTGTCCTCTGGTTTGTCAGTATGAATATTGAAATCTCCGACAATTAATACACAGTCAAACTCAGTACAGATTACAGACAGCAGCTCAGAAAGGTCATCAAAAAAGCTTGTATTTTATTGTGGTGGCCGGTAGATATTGATGAAAATAGCTCTAGAGGCTGAATTTAACTGGAGAGCCACATACTCAAATGAATCAAAATTTCCATAAGACATCTTTTTGCATTGTAGAGATTCTTTAAACAAAATAGCAACCCCTCCTCCTTTTTTATGCACTCTGGATTCACTCACAAAATTGTAATTTGGGGGGGGCGGACTCTATGAGAACAGCTGAGCTGTTATCTTGGTCTAACCAAGTTTCAGTTAAAAACATAACATTAAGATTGTGCCTAGTAATAAGATCATTAATTAAAAATGTTTTACCTGCCAAGGATCTGATGTTTAATAAAGCTAAATTTAGTGTGTTCGAAGCATTGTCAGCCCGATTTATTTCAGCACACTGTGGCTGAAGAGGAATGCTTATCAGATTTGATACATTTACAGGATTTAAGAGTTTCCTGTTACTTAAGATACACTTTGAGAAACAGGGCCCCGTCTTATCCTGTGAGTCGAAAGTGATACCTGTGTAGCCGCGGCCCGCCTGTGAGTCGAAAGTGATACCTGTGTAGCCGCGGCCCGGCACATATCAAGTGCTGACATCATTAAGGCAAGGCAAGGCAAGTTTATCTACAAAGCTCGAATCAGACACACGGCCGTTCAAAGTCTCCCAAGCCTGATGATAATGACGTATCAGAGGGGGTGTGCATGGAGGGATGACGAGCCGGGCGCTGTGGCTAAGATTGAATGGTGGGATCAGAGGGGGTGTGCGTGGAGGGGTGACGAGCCGGGCGCTGTGGCTAAGATTGACAAGTTGAGGGGGAGTGGATTGACGTTGAGGACGGGGAGTACATACGATTTCCATGAACTCCAGCTCAGGAGAGGATGAAGAAAGGGTGGTTGTAGGAGAGAAAGGAGGAGAGAGAGGTCGGCTTGGTGATGACCTGCGGGGTCCAGGGGAGACGGGGATAGGTGGAGCCTCCTCCTCTCTGCCCTGATATCTCTCATGGTCTGAGCTGTCATCTGGGGCCGGCAGTTGTCCTTCGGGGCTGCTGCAATGCTGTGTTTGGGCTTTCTCCAGTATCTTTTTGGCTTTCTCCAGTAACTTGTCCTTGGCACGAACAGATGGGTGGCGCAGGACGTAGAAAATATTTGATATGAATACTTTTAATCCTGTCTTATTTAGGCAGAGCCCATCTGTCTTAAAAAACTGCCTGCGGTTCCAGAAAGTGTTAAAATTGTCAATAAAATGCACTGAGTGGTCGGGGCACGCAGCTGAAAGCCACATGCTCAGTGCCAGCAATCTGGTGAATTTCTCAGGTCCTCTTCTGATTGGTGGCAGAGGACCACTGATATACACCTTAGCTTTCAGTGAGCTGACCGTGTTCAAGAGATCTTTAAAGTCCTGTTTCAACATTTCAGACTCCTGCTTTACAACATCATTTGCCCCGATGTGCAGAATGATGTTCTTTACAGTTGTGTGAGCAGCTGCAATGTCCAGGATTCTTTTTTCTAAGTCAGATACCATATCATTTGGATAGCAGAGTACTTTGGTATCAGCACTAAACATGCTTTTCATATCTCTAACAGAAAGGTCTCCAACAATCAAATTTTCAGGCCCGGTTGTTAGCTTGGTTAGCCTGGTTGTTAGCTCTCTCTGTGGCTCTTGGCTTTCGGGCCTTACCTTGCGGTGTGAGGCTGCTGTGTTGTCATCAGAGGGAAATCCAGGGACTTGTAACAGTGGGGTGAACCTATTTGACACTAGCACACTTGTTTGCTGGGGAGGTTTGTTGTTACGTCTCCCATTGGCAGCTATCCATTGCTGCGGCCTCCGGGGCACGGGGGTTGAGGAGGCATTGTGCCTAGGTGGTAATGCAGGCCAGCCGTCCAGATCAATCATCTCATGGCGCTTGGCCCTGCCGGTTATCCGTCCTCCCTTTTCCAATCTCTTTGGCCTTGCACCAAGACGATTCCAGGGAGGGTTATCACTGCCTTGAACACAGTCCTTCTGTTTCTTCATAGCCTTGCAGGTGCTAGTTAGCTGTGCGTTAGCTCGATCTTGTCCACTGTTTTCAGTCACTGATAGAGTGGTGTCGTTCCCACATAGTCCATTCACTTCCACATTCACTTCCATTCGATTCACTTTTGTTTCCAGTGCTGTAATCCTCTGTAGGAGTATTTGGTACTCCTCGTTTGATAAGGGAGGCATCTTGCTGCTAATTAGCTTTAGCTTAGCGCCTCGCTTACAGTCACCACAGGCCTACCCTGTTTGTAGGCCTTTTCACATTCTGTTGAGGAGGTCGTAAAAGTTTCTAAAAATACCTGTAGTATCTATTAAACAATAAAATTAATGACAGTCCCATTGATTTGTATGTATCCAGGAGCTGCTGCTAAATTTATGTTGACGAAAAAGAAGAATGTAAGCAAAAAGTGCAAGAGGAGGAGAGAGCAAACAGAAAAGCGTCTACACAGTAGGAAAACAGGAAGCACATCCTGTACTTATATTAATCTCATAATAATATTTTAGGCGTCTGAGCACATCGAAAACAGCTGTATCAAATGTATTATTCTTACTCTGCAATGGCATTTTTAATAACAATCTTTCTGAAATTGTAAAAAGAAAAAGATAAGTTTGCAGGCAGCATGTCACCACAGCAGTCATCATACTTCGTATTTTTGTAGCAACATATAAAAACTTTATACCCAGATATAGTCACGAGTAAAAATGAATAAAGGAAAGACGTATAATTGTATGGGTTGCTTTATAGAAACGCTCACATTTCCTTTACTTTTGAATCTGTCTTTCAGTCTTGCAGTTTATCTTAACTGTCGGTGGCTTCCCTGGTGTACCCTGAGAGTATAAATGATCATTAATCATTCATTCAAGACACACAAGTGACATTAAGATACACTTGCGTAATCTCTAAATTATATTTGGTTGTAACACCTTGTACCTTTCTTTGGTTTATTATTTGCCTTAAAAATAATGATTAGTCTGGAGGATCTTTTGAATGTAATTTAGGCTGTGCTGGTTAAACTGTATTATTTTAACATTATTTTAGTTTTAATTTTTAATTTTCTTTGCCTTGTTCCTCCTATGATTCAAGGAGTGAAATCCTTGACATATTGCAAAGTCATTGGCTTCATGATTTAAAAAAAATGCTATGCCTTTTTCAACCAAGATAAGACCTTTAACTACATTTATTGTTGTAGTTTATCAAATAATAAAAACAACACCGTTGTTACAATTAATAGTATTATTACAGTACGAGTGATATAAATGTTGTGTTCACAAAATATACAGAAATGTAGTATACAAAACATTTCTTAACTAAGTGCACTACTTTGGTTATTTTCTTCCACAGGTGGACATTCGCGACAGGGCAACATTTGATGGGTGTCAGTACTCTCACTACTGGAATTGTTACAGTGGCAACTGTGGATATACCAGCAGAAATGAGAGAGGTACGCTTGACAGGAGCACCAATGCACCGAAATATAACAGGCAATGGTGTGAAACTGAAACAGTCCGTACTCTCAAAGTCCCGAGCGACAAACCTTTTGAAATGAGGTGAGCTTTTTGTTTACTGAAATTGTAATAAGTATTTTTGCTGCTGTTCTTTGTATTTATGAGGTGTTTTCACACATATCAGTGCAGCGAGCTGTTGTTGGATCCGAACACGTAACGGGGTTAGTTCATGGAGACTACGCACTTCTCTTGATTTGGGAACAAGATCTGACACTGGACAACCCAACAGATCACCAGATATTGCAATTCTACCTTTCCTACGGTAAGTACCCTACACTGAGCATGAAATGGGTAGACTAAATATTGATAATTTAGTCTAAGCATCCTATGGAAAATGTCCAACTTTGATGCCCCCATTAGTAATACATGTAGTCACCATTGGAGCTTGATAGATGTTGTGAGTAAACATTTTGCAAGTTTTTTTTACTGGGATTGGTTCCTACAAAATGTCTGCAAACATAAACAGATGAATATCAGAATAATTTGGAAAATGAAATCAAAAGTAATGTCCTATTTGAATAATAAAGGTGTTCATTTAGGCTTTGGGAAAAAAAGGATTACCTCAAAAAGTTTAAAAGCCAGGAGATTTGAAATATCCTTTCGGTTGCAAAGGATTAACAAAAATAAATACATAAATAAACGTACTTTTGATTTAAAGTAAACATTTGTGATTTTGCATATGACATGTAATAAACTCCACTAAAATACTAACTAGTGGTGTGTATGTCTATTCAAGGGTGCCTCAGAACTGCCCACGGACATACAAGCTGATGTCATTTGATCCTGATGGGGACAAAGTTCAATGTAGATATGGAAATAGTAGAAATATAGACTGCAGCTCGTGCAACCCACCTTCAGGCTTTCACTTGGATCAGGTGAGTTTAAGAGTCAATTTCCTAATGCATTGTACAATAGACTGGTGCTTTGCCTCACTAAACTGCTTAATGTTCACATTGTTAGGACTCTTGCACATTACACTACCACAACACCAGTGCCGACCCCCGAGTTAATGCATTTGAGATGGTGGTGGAGGACTTCCCGCAAGGGCACATCACTCTGGCCTACACAGACGGATCCCGGTCTTACAGGGCTCCATTGAATGCAAGGAGAAAAAGACAAGTTGTCAACCCATCTGCTTTACCATGGTGGTGGTCGCAATTGTACGGAACATCCACAACAATAGCACCATCCACAAGCGTACCCACAATCCCATGGTATTGGTGGTATTGGCATGGACGAGCCACAGCTGTTCCGACAACCACAACAGCTGCCCCGACAACCCCATGGTGGTGGTATTGGCATGGACAATCCACAACTGAACCAACATCCACAACCGTACCCACAACCCCATGGCGATGGTATTGGCAAAGACAATCCACAGTTGCCCCGACAACCACTACAGCTGCCCCGACAACCCCATGGTGGTGGTATTGGCAAAGACAATCCACAACAGACCCGACAACCACCACAGCTGCCCAGACATCCACCACATCTGCTCCAACAACCCCATGGCGGTGGTATTGGCATGGACCTTCCACAACTGAACCAACACCCACAACCCCATGGTGGTGGTATTGGCAAAGACAATCCACAACAGACCCGACAACCACCACAGCTGCCCAGACATCCACCACATCTGCTCCATCAACCCCATGGTGGTGGTATTGGCATGGACAGTTCACAGCTGCCCCGAGAACCACCAAAGCTACTCCAACAACCACCACAGCTGCTTCATGGACCACCACTCCTCTCAGTGTACTCCCTTTGCAATTCTCCTTACTTGGTAAATTCGATTTTACCTGTCCACATCATTTTCATATCACATTTTAAACTGGGCCAATCCACACTGATTCACATTGAAAAACCTGTTGCAGCACAAGCATGAAAGAACACATTATAGTTTTTTTTAAATCAATGTTTAAGACTGCCTTGTCTTGCCTTCAATTCATCCTTTTATTTGTATTTTATTTATTTTTTTAATCTAGTGGACCCACCGGCTCCTTCGTGTCAGGAAGGACAGTACTTGCCAAAGTTTGTGCAACCAACCCCTGAAAATGGAGCACGCATCCAAGCAGAGGTCAACAAAGAAGTGGAGATCAGAGTCAAAGCAAAAGCTGCATACGCAACGTGAGAACCAACGTGATCAGTGTTCAGTGCAAAACATTCTTATCATTTCTGCAAGCAAGAAAAAAACTATAACGGAGAAATCTTGGTTTTCTTTTTTTTTTTTTTTCATACAGTATTCATGATCTGATCATGAGTGGGCCACTGAATATCAGCAAGCACAGGACAACACATGAGGAGTTTGTCATTCGGTGGACGCCTGTTCCAGATGATCTTGGAGAACATTATGCGATCTGCTTTGCTGTTGAATCAGTGGCAGAGTGAGCCTTTGGTTCATTTCTTTCATGGCTGAATTAATATTTTATTGGAAAACCATGATTTAACTTTTTACACATTTTGCAGGTCTGCTGTAAGCGTTCAAACGACACAGCACCATCACCATCACCATCACCATTCCAACCCATCTTCACAGTAAGTAACATTTCTGTGTTTAGTCTTTTGAAAACTATATCTCTCAGCAACAAGGTAAAGGGCACTGCCCTAGGCTGAGAGATGACAATGAATAATGCTGTTTAGCAAATAACGAAACCTATTGAGCTGCCAAGATTCAAAAGTAGATACAATTATTTATCAAAGTTATGAAGGCAGAAGCAAATGTGTATCACTAGCTAGAAAATTCAAAAGCTAATAGCATTTGCATTTTCAAACTAAAACTAAGGTCTTTAGATCCTTTTTCAAGATTGCTAGGATGACTCTGCCAATGAATCCAAGGGACAGGAACATCTTGTTAAAATACCCTAACACCCTAAACCTTTGCCACTTCACTATAATTAGGAGAGAGATTTTAAAAACTGACAAACCATCCTTATGGTTTATGGTAACAGGCATTCATTGCCTCAGTGTTAAAAAAAAGTTCACGGCTGCCTTTCAGGTCTGGCATCTATCAGTCCGAGATGAGGTGTGTTCTGGTGGAGATACGGAAGGAGCAAGGTGAGATATATCAATATGTAAATATCAACATTTTGTAATGTAATTACAACTCTAATGGTGTATAAATTCACAAAATACTGAATATCACATGCTGAATACTCTCCTAAAGTACCAAAGACTGACTACATGACTGGTGCACATTTGAGAATATTTGTTTTGGCTGCAGCTAAGCAAGTAAAAGTAAAATGCTGTGGTTTGCTCATTAACCCCCGGGGCTTTGTCACAATGGAGTTGTACAGTATGACTACCTCAGTGACTTCCACCAGGGAAATTGACAACGATCCCCCATTAGCCTCAAGCTCTGCCTCCAACATAGAAGGTGTGTTAGTCAGATTCAGGAGTTCAACAGCGTTCCATCCTTACTGTACAAAGCCCTTTACAAACAGATGGTGATCAGTGGACAGCTCCACCCCTCTCTTTACCGAGTGTCCAAAACATACCAAAAACCAAACTCAAACAACCAAAACATTAGTATACAAGATGTATCAATATAAAACATTTATAATTACATATATAATATACAAAATAATTGCTGCTGTATGAAGCAGTACTTCCAAGCCTCATATGATCTAACATAGCCATATCTTTTGCCATAGTTAAATCCAATGTGATCTGCACTGAGTCCACAATGACAGTGGAGGTTGAGAAATCTTCATTTCCTGGACTCCATGAGGATCATTTGCGGCTCAATGAACCCAGCAACACCGCCTGCAGCCTCCAGAGACACTCCAACAGCACTCACATCATCGCTGTCATCCCACTCAACGCTTGTGGCACTCAGATCGAGGTAACAAAGTGTTACTTTTCCTTTTTTTTGACATCATGAGGACTGAATATTTTACTATAAAGAAAACCTGTCTTTAAAAGGTGAAGTAAGCGGTGTATTTATTTTAATATAACTGTTAAATCGTTCTTTATTCATACAGTTATCACTTACACGATGTGCGCGTTTCATAAAGCCAATCTCTTAATCAACTGCTCTGCATGTAATCAGCAATTAAACTTTATGTAGTATCCCGGAATTTTATCCAATCACAACAGAGAACGCTACAAACCGACACCCGTCTCACTGCCGGTGCACGTGCAGAGCAACAGACGGGTGAATGTGTATGCGCCTACAATGGCGGAGCAGGTAAAAATCCTTCCCAATGTCTGTTTTGATGGTTTTTATCATGTTTTATCACACTTATGGATCTGAGATGATGCTAGATAACTTGTTGCTCGAAGACCGCAGTGCATTAATGTGGTGACGTAGGGACGAGCGAGGGGACTGCTAACTGCAGTAACTGACAGGAAGTTAGCTTAACTGACCATTCTGCTCACAGCTCCTTTAAACCATGAACAGTGCACATGAAATAAAATGTTTCTAGCATTTGTTCCTTTGTTTCTATTGTCTCTTAAATGCACTTTCTAATGTCAAATTCTACTGTATTTTATGACCCTGCACTTTGAATTGCACTGTGTCTGAATTGTGCTACAGTTGTGTTCAAAATAATAGCAGTGTGTTTAAAAAAGTGAGTAAAGATCAACATCCTTACCATAGCTTGTATTTCTAAACACGCAAATGCATTGGGGACATTGCACATTCTATTCCAACTCCAAATATGAAGAAACATTTGTCAAATGTTTCTTTATCTTTACAGAAAGTGAAGAAAAGGGAATATTAGACTGTTCAGAAAAATAGCAGTTTCTGCATTTTTCTTTACAACTCAAACATTTACTGTATCAACTGAAAAATGCATGAAGATTTAGCTTTCCTATGAATCACTGAACTAATATTTAGTTGTATAACCTCTGTTTCTGAGAACTGCTTCACATCTGTGTTACAGGGAGCCGACCAACTTATGGCACCTGTGAACAGGTGTTTCAGCCCAGGACGATTGGACAACATTCCACAATTCCTCTGCATTTCTTGGTTTTGCCTCAAAAACAGCATTTTTGATGTCACCACATAGGTTTTCTATTGGATTAAGGTCCAGGGATTGGGCTGGCCACTCCATAACGTTACTCTTGTTGGTCTGGAACCAAGATCTTGTTCGCTTACTGGTGTGTTTGGGATCGTTGACTTGTTGGAACACCCATTTCAAGGGCATTTCCTCTTCTGCATAAGGCAACATGACCTCTTCAAGTATTTAAATGTATCCAAACTGATCCATGATCCATGGTATGCGATAAATAGACCCGACACCATAGTATGACAATGATCCCCATAACATGATGTCTGTGCCACCATGCTTCACTGTCTTCAAAGTGTACCGTGGCTTGAATTCAGTGTTTGGGGATCGTCTGACAAACTGTCTGCGGCCCCTATTCACGCCACAGTACACTTTGAAGACAGTGAAGCATGGTGGCGCAGACATCATGTTATGGGGATGTTTCTCATACTATGGTGTCGGGTCTATTTATCGCATAGCATGGATCATGGATCAGTTTGGATACATTTAAATACTTGAAGAGGTCATGTTGCCTTATGCTGAAGAGGAAATGCCCTTGAAATGGGTGTTCCAACAAGTCAACGACCCCAAACACACCAGTAAGCGAACAAGATCTTGGTTCCAGACCAACAAGAGTAACGTTGTGGAGTGGCCAGCCCAATCCCTGGACCTTAATCCAATAGAAAACCTATGTGGTGACATCAAAAATGCTGTTTTTGAGGCAAAACCAAGAAATGCAGAGGAATTATGGAATGTTGTCCAATCGTCCTGGGCTGAAACACCTGTTCACAGGTGCCATAAGTTGGTCGGCTCCCTGCAACACAGATGTGAAGCAGTTCTCAGAAACAGAGGTTATACAACTAAATATTAGTTCAGTGATTCATAGGAAAGCTAAATCTTCATGCATTTTTCAGTTGATATAGTAAATGTTTGAGTTGTAAAGAAAAATGCAGACACTGCTATTTTTTTGAACAGTTTAATATTCCTTTTTCTTCACTTTCTGTAAAGATGAAGAAACATTTGACAAATGTTTCTTCATATTTGGAGTTGGAATTGAATGTACAATGTCCCCAATATATTTGCGTATATGGAAATAAAAGCTATTATTAGGATTTTGATCTTTACTCACTTTTTTAAACACAATGCTATTATTTTGAACACAACTGTATATAAATAAACTTGCCTTGCCTTACTATTTATTCTGCAGGAAGATGATCAGAACCTAATTTTCAAAAATGTAATCACCACGGCCGACAACATCGAAGACCTGATCACCAGGAAACACCTGCTGGAAGTGCAGTTCTACTGCCAGTACCCCAAACGAGGGAACGTGACACTGGGCTTCACAGCACATAGGCAGAATGTCACAGTGTGGGAGAGAGGCTTCGGCACATTCACCTACCAGTTTGAGTTCTATCCCAACAACCAATTCCAAACCATGATGGATCCCAATAACTACCCTCTAGTGTATGACATAGGGAGCAGGATTTACATGGAGATGGAGGCCACCTCTTCAGTCAACAACACTGAGCTGTTTGTGCTGTCCTGCACAGCTGCACCATATGACAACCCAGACTACTGGCCAAAGTACTACATCATTGAAAATGGGTAGGAATGAGTACACCCTCTAGTGGCAACAGAGCACACGTTGCTTGTTTATGAGAGGTTTGCAACTGAATTTGCCTGACTCATTGCTCATAGGTGTGAATGATTGTCTGTAACACAATCTTTGCCCCATGTTTATATCCACTTGCCCAGTTGTAGATAATGTATGGATAGATGAACATTTAATGTGTTTTTGAGTTTCACCTGGGCCTGTACCTCATCTTACCTATGTTATCAACTGTAAGGAATGAAGTTACAGAGGATTTTTTTTTCTTTTTTTTTCGACTAGGTGTACAAAGGACTTGACTGTTGAAATCTATTCCCCTGCCCACAAGAGACAATTCAGGTTCAGTGTGGAGGCCTTCGCATTCATTGGCTTGCATGACCAGGTATAGAATGGACTAAGTGGTTAGACTATAAAGTACCTGCAACTGTCAATGTGATCTATCTAAATCCCACCATTAATAGGTCCAGTTTTTTTTATCTGAGTTTTAGTAAGTGTTATCTAAGGCACACCTATTGGGGTACACAGGTGCATAGTTATAAAATAATTTCGAAAAAGGTTGAATTCCTGTGCACATTTAGCACTAACTTTAACTAACTTTTTATGTGATAATTGTCTCAGGTGTGTTAGAATGATCTGACATATATGTTGACATTTTGTCTGGTTGTGACCTGTAGCTCGAGTATAGAGAAGTTGTTGCGGTTTCACATTGTTAATTTCATGCATGATGATCATGACTGATATATCACATCTTGAATAAACAAAGAAAAACTAAGACAAACGAAAAATGTACAAACATGAAATTAAGGAGGATGGGGAGCGCTCGTGGCACATTGGTCAGAGCGCCCCCCTAGAGGCTCAGGCCTCGCAGCAGACCTGTGTTAAAATCCGACCCGGGTCAGTTCTCTGCATATCTTCCCCTAATATTCATTGCCCCGTTTTAACTCTCTCACTCCAAAATCTTTCAAAAAAATATATAAAAAATAATATGAGATAGAAAAGTACTGACTGGCATGAAGAAGCAATGTGGAGCAGAGGTTTGATCTTGTATGTGGGATCTCTGACAACAACTCTGCTATTGCCCACGAAAAGAGACATATGTATTTCTGTTCATTTAATGACAGCGTGTCCTGTTGCATTCAGGTGTACATTAGCTGTGAAGTCCTGATGTGTGAAGCAGGGAAACCCAACACCAGGTGCTCACAGGGATGTATCAACTCCACAAGCTCAGGCAGCCACGAACATCACCACCACAAGAGAGAGATTGTCACTCAGAGTGCAACACACTTCGTTTCCCAGGGTCCCCTGCGCTTAAGGAGATCAGAAGAGAGGACTGGAAGCCCAGGTATGAAATCAAGGAGTGTTTTCTTATCTTCCTTGTTTTAGCACCAGATAGACTTTGGACGACAATATTTAATTCACATTTAATCTTTTCTTTCCTTCAGTCATGAACCTGAATCTGAACCTGGTATTCATCGCTGGATGTCTTCTTGCAGCAGTTGGCATGATCAGTGCAGCGGCCATGTACAAAACCAGAATGTCCAGGCTGAAATACCAACCTCTGCCCACATTTGAAAGTTAAAATGTTTACAGAATATTTTACATTTATTAGAAAGGATGATCCAACAGTAATGCAGCTGCTGGGTGAATGTTAAACTGTGCTGTCCTGTTTACCGCTGTGGGATCCCATGTATCTTAACAATGGGTTTTACTACATTGTTGTATCATTGAAAACAAGTATGTTTATTGGTGGGTGTAGCCCTATACAATCATATTAATTACTATTTCATATACCATCATCATGTCATGTCAAATATTACCGTATACACTTGCTTAATGGATCAATAAAACATTCTTCTATATACTGTATATGTTTGCTCTTGACCTCTTTAATCATCTTACTTTCTTAAACACACACACACACACACACACACACACACACTCCCATTTCTAATCCAGCAAGTAGGTTTATATATTTAGTAGTACTTTCCTTTTACTGAACCTCATTATAATTCATTAGCTGTGTTTCAAACAACTGATAATCAGAACTTCATAAATGTGCATTTAAAGGATGGCGGTACATTGTAAAAGTTTACAACAACTATGTATCGAAGTTGGGAAATATGTCTTGTCAGTCAGTGAGCCAATTAGCAAGCAGCATGCTTGATGTGTCCAGGAAAAATACATGAGGTTTCAACATGGGTTACACAGTACACATCAATGTGCATTGTATTGTTTACATTTAGTTCCTTTTGGCTTTTATACCTTGGTGGAGCTGCAGTGGCTAGGAGATTGGGCATTTTAGGTAATCTGAAGGCAGTCACTTCGATTTCAGTTCATTTAAGGTTTTATTTGTTGATATTTTGTAAAAATGCCAAGTAACTAAAAAATAGAAATTACGTTTTTTTTAATCATAAATATCTAATTTCATCTTGCTGAAGTCAGATTTCATAAAATTGGTATAGAAGACAGTATCTTTCAGGAGCCGGTATCAAAGTCAAGTTATTGGAATCTGAATCGATATCAAACTAAAATTTGAATGATACCCAGCCCTAACAACAACATTGCAACATTCGTAAATTTTGCTGCCTGACAAAGCGTGGAGGCACCTTAATTTCAGACTAAAACGGTCAAAAGTAGTGTATTAACCCCCAATCACCAAGCATAAAGCCTACTGATTGGACTCACCAAAAAACCTGCATTCACAACCTACAGTCCTGAAGAAAACAATAACTGCAGAGCAATAGAAAGACATCCACACATATTAAAACAAATATTTAAAGCTCAGGGTGACTTCTGAGCTTTAATTTAAAAAGTGAACCCTCATTCTACAGCCCGACAAATCTAAAAGTTGACAAGGTTGTATTGTTTGTGCTTACTGAAAATACAATTATAAAAATATCAGACTGGTCTGATTCAGAGATACAGATTGTCAGACTTTACATCATTTATTATATACACCGCAATTGAAGTAGGGTTTTAATAATACTGAGGTCATAAATCTTAAGTACCTACAACATACCCCACCAATATAAAACAAACTTAAAATGTCTTTGTTACTGCTATTATTATACCTTTATACCAAATTCTGGAATGAAACATTTAAAATAATTTCCAAATGTTGTGATCATAATGTTTTACAACCCCTGTTGAACGTAATTTTAGTTATAGAGAAAAATATTATCCTGGTATAACGTCAGATTATTTTACATTATACATTCTAATAGAGTTGCCTATCATTTCGTCATTACACCACAAGATGACGCCACTATTCTATTTGTTGTCAGTCCTTCATTAGAACGTTTTTTTTTTTGCAACAGCTGAATGTAGGTCACTCAGTAAAATTGTTAAAACATTTTGAATTATGGGTAACCCAATAACTGACGTTTGACCAGACCGAACCTCCTTACTCATCGACGTAAAGGTGTGAATTAAAACAATTCTCACTGTCATTTTAACGTCAAACCAAAAGGAAAATGTAGGCTACTTTGTTAGTGTACTTTATTTTTAGTCACATAATTTTCATTTTTCATTAAACTTTTATTTATCCTCGAGAGACCAATTGAGGGGTGACCCTCATTTCCAATGACGTCGAGTCAAAAAACATAATGTTTTTGTAATTTTGTATTGGTTGTGTATTTGGGGATTTAGAAGGTTTCCCTATGTTGATTAAGGTTATAATTTAATAATAACAATTATTGGCATATTTAACAGGCTGAGTAGGCCATGCTCCTATAATTATAATTTCATTAAGGGTTCGTAAGGTAAAGTTAGATTCAATACTTTTAAAACGTATTTTAATGCCACTCGGGATAAGAGTGATTTATCTTTTACTTAGGCCTATGTACATTTTTTCCTCCAGGTCATTCAAAATACACAAATGAAAAGACAACTAGGCTACTACATATTGCTGTAGTTTGGTCTGGCTGTGCGAGACAAGTACGTGACATGCCATGCTGCATTGCGAAACTGATGATGATGCTGCCAATCAAATTGATGTATTACATTTCAATGTCTTAATTTTTTCAGAATTTTTAAAGATTGATTTAAGACATTTAATAAGGCGGCCTATTTGGCAACATATACAGGAGTCCTGTAGCCTATAGTAGGCGCAGTAGATTAAGCCGAAATGCTTGACATTCCATATACACAGCCAGTTGGATTTGATGTATAAAAAAAAAAAGTGGGTAAGTTTTGCTGTGTACATTTACCTGAGTGAAGACTCCGGTCCCCTACAGGAACTGACAGTAGGCCTAGCTGCTGCGTTTCCCCTGTCCTCCTTCTGCCAACCTGCGGAGCGCTCTCTTCTCGTGGACGAGCAGGCTAATGAGAGGCGCTAGCCGATAGCTCACCATTGGCTGTCCCGACTGCCGAGGCTGGCAGGCAGTGGCGACAGGGAAGGACCTTACAGTCGGAGCTTTTTAATGGTGGAAATACCGAGAGAACACCAGAAACTCGGACGGAAACGAAGGGAATATGAGTTTGAATCTGCTGCTTGGACTTCCCTAACGGACCAAAACCACGCTAGCGTGAATGTTGGCTTGAAGTTTTCGAGTCGAGCAATGATGTGGTGACGCGACTCGACCGACTCGACGGGAAGCTAACATTAGCCGATGCGCTAACATTACTTGGTAGATTAATCATTTCAGCACAGTTTTCGTGATCCATTTCAGGATTTTTAAAACTCGTTTCAGTATTTTCGATGATGTAAGATACATAGTTATACGATAACTGTGTTATGTTGTCCTTTATACAAAATAAAGCTTGTCATTAGATAACTAACTGACGTTATCATAGCTAAGTTAGTGTATGAAACTAGCAAGCGTTAGCCACCTAGCTGGCTAGTAGCTAACGTTGGCTAGCAGTCGACTTTACACTGACTTCAAGCCAAAGAACTCTGTTTCAAATTAGCTAAAGCTAGCAAGGCTACAGCTGTTTCCACGTCATCTAACTGTATCATCACATTTCTACCAGTTATGAAATGTGTTTTCCGGCGAGCTGAACTTTATTTTCGAGGATGGCCATTTGTTTTGATAAGCAAAGGTAGACACTTTACTTCCAAATCCAGATATGCAATCATCGAATCACCAGTTTACTTAATGCTAGCCTTCTAACGTCGAGTTAGCCGGCCAAAGTTGGAATACTGCCCCCTGCTCACTTTATGTGGGTTTCGCTTTGAGGCCTTTTGGAAATTATTCCCTTTTTCATGGAGAAGACCCATTCCACAGCCTTAATGCATCCCAGACTCTGAACGGAATTTAGGATTTAAATGACTGTGGATACTTTTGAAGCTTGACGAAGTTGTGACAGGAATTGGAGTACCTGGACTTTGTTGACATTGTCTTGGCACCTTAAAATAACGTGGATCATAAAGACAATTGGATTAACATCATTCAAAGGTGAGATAAAAAACATATGTAAACACTAAGCAACTTTAGGTTTAAGTTATAGTTTGTGTTGGAAATGACCAATCACATTTCCAAATGTTTTTTTGTTTGACTGTATCATAGTGGATGCCTGTACATGTACTTCAGTTTTTGGTTGATTTGCTCTATGATAATATTTTATTTTCCATTACAGGAACCATGTTAGCTGAATGTTTTTCACAAGATCATACTATCAAACCGTATAACCTTCTAATTGCATTTCAACGTGATACGTGCAAATTCAATTCAATTGCCCAAATTAAATCCTAATAGTCACAAGTGGCAGTGCCCTCAGACTTCTGTCATGCTAGAATTGCTTTTCAGTCCTGTGTGCATCATTTTGATATTATGTAAAATAGATAAATACTCCTCAATTCTTCCTATGTAATGTAACAGAAATGTGTTTTAAAGTGGTTTTAAGTTGAAGCCTGTAAGTTTCCTGCCTCCAGGTTGTGGTTTGTCATCTCTACTTTTTGAGGTGTGATGTCTGTGGTAAGTCACACTGGACCCACCATCTGTCAGTCCCTGGATGGATGCTGAGTGACCCTCCCCCCCATTAACATGGTTGAGCCTGAGTGGCTTGACCTGGATATGAAGCGTTGGTTTTATATTTTGCTTTTGATAAATTAGGTTATGTTTTGCTCCTTCTATGTATTAATTTTATCATTTGGAACAGGAAATTTGTTGGTGTTGATTTTTGTCTGGTTTATTTGGACCGAACAGGTATCGTCCAGCTTGAGCATGAATGTTAGAAGATACAGCTATGTTTTTGTGCTGAATCCTACACAATGATTTCTAATAGCAAATTCCTTTCGTCATCTATGGCAATTCAAAGGACTAGATGAAGGGACGGCTCTGGCTGCCACTAAGGTCCTACTCGACTTGTCTCCATTTGTAAATTGTTGTTCACTAGGTATGGTAAATCCAGCTCACATGATTCTTGGCTTTTTGTCTAACAGTCTGTCTACAGCACCTAAGCTCCTTGGTGTGGAGAGTGGTTCTAATTCCCCAGACCTTCCTGCCCAGCTGTTGTTAGATGACTTTGCTCAACAAGCTTCAGACAACTCGGCTTGCTTTGTTGCCTTTGATTAGTTTAGGGCTCTTTGTTCCTTTCTGAATGCTACTAGGTTTACTTGACTGTTTACTCTGGGCAAGTATATTACAGTACTAGTTAACCATTAGTAATAATTGGTATGCAGGTTCAGCTGATTTTAGTCTAACTTCCGTTCTACTTACTTAATAAGCTGTTGGAGGGGTCTGCAAAGTACCCTGATTAAATCACCTCAAAGGTGCACTTTTAAATGTGCCCACTGTCTTCTGTTTTATCTCAAATATGTCAAGGAGGACCGTGGGAAGATATTGTTTGCGGTTTTCAATGCACTGAAAATAACACTTAAAAAATATACATGAAAGAAAGCTTTTAGAAAGAAGATATCAGGTATGCAAGATAATCCACTGAACTAACAGAAGAGTTATTAATATTTGTACACTTGTTTTGTTGAAAATTATCTCAGGGAACCTTTTTAGGAACTGAGCCTAAAGTGCTTCTGTAGGAGAGAAGATTCAACCATTACAATAAGCCTATTTCACTGCAGAAGAAAAAGTAAACACAATCGACAACAATAATGAAAACTGCATTTAGCAGGTTCCAGGTCCCTGTGTTTCACTTACTTACTGAGGGACTTTGTGGAATAATTCCACCTGTGCCTTCTCTGCTATAACAAGTCAAAAGGCCTACTTTGGAGAAGGTGACAATTCAGATTTCTTAATACTGAAATGTTGGACTTATTATATCTATTCTGTTTCTTATCTCTTCTTGCCGTCATCATAATGCTCATCTTTTCTTTTCCTGCTTTCTCTTTTGGCCCTATTCTGTCCCGTCCAAACCATGTTTGTAGATGATGTGCGAAGTGATGCCCACCATCAGCGAGGCTGAAGGGGGAGGCGGTGGTCGACGAGGCTCTGGCTCTCCACTGCAGTCAGACTCAGAGGGTCACTTTGAGTCTCTGATGGTATCCATGCTGGAGGAGAGGGATCGTCTTCTAGACACTCTGAGAGAGACTCAGGAGAATCTGGGCTTGACTCAAGGCAAACTGCACGAAGTCAGCCATGAAAGGGACTCACTTCAGAGACAACTTAACACTGCTTTGCCTCAGGTAAGTGATGCTGCTTTTCCACCTAAATTAGCAGGTTGACACAGTTTTTTAAAACGCAATAGCGAGCAGTGCAGACTGCAGAGAAATGAAGACAGAAACGATAGAGAAAGCACCTTATTTTATAATTTTTCTTTTTAAGTTGACATGTTGACTCAACTTCATCACGCAAGTTAGCGTGTCCACCCAGTTACATTTACAATGAAAGCAGAGGTGACAAAAAATAGTGTCTACTAGGGGTGTGAAGTGTGAACGTTTACAAAAATGGCTAAACGTTTACACACCGTTTTTTTCCCCGTGTAGATGGTTAACCGTGACGTCATTGTTGTAGTGCACCCACCATCTGAAGCAGCCGACTTGTAGGCGCGTGCACACACACACACACACACACACACACACACACACACACACACACACACACACACACACACACACACACACACACACACACACACACACACACACACACACACACACACACACACACACACACACACACACACACACACACACACACGTTCATTCGCCTTTAAACAAACAGTTGACATGAACTATGCTCGTTTACACACCTCTTATAATTACGGATGTGAACAATGTGTCTATTCTCGACCCGTGCTCAAGAGTAAAGACGACTCTAAAAATAGAAATCGGTCAATCAGGGTTTTTTTACTTTATTAGATTTTTTAGGGACATGGGAGACGTCCGTGATGCGAGTTTACGTGTGCTAAATGGCTAAATGATAGTCGGGGATATCCTGCCTGTTAACGTTGTCTAGGGGAACGGCTTCCACAATCTGTTTGTATGTGTCGAGCCTGATTATACAGAGCCATGTTGGCAAGCTGACAGCGTGACTGAAGGGACTGTACAGTGAGCCGCCTCCCTCTGTTAGTTTCTGTTTTCAGCCGAGTAAGTTAAGTTACATTCAACTCCGGCGCATGGACATCGTTTAATTAAAGCATCTAATTTTTATTATCAAAAAGGCTTTTATGCAAACTCTTAAGTTTGAACAAACGCAGTGGGTGGCAGAAGTAGTGTTGTTTAAAGGAAAGCGCAGTTGCTCATTCTTATCAGCACCACAACTGCGTGCTGCTGCCGTGGAAAAAAAAAAGGCACGCTAATGAGTCGTTTAACATCCCTACTTATAATAGATCCATGGTGTACACACACACCATATCACTTTCTATTTGTCCACTTTTACAGGTTGAATAGGTGTTATAAAGTTCGGGCTACTTACGTGTAGGGATGGGGATCGTTAATATTTATTGATATCGATACCTTTATCGATACGCCTTATCGATCCGGGTCTTTATCGATACCACTATCGATACTTTTCTATTATTATTAATATATATTTTGAAGAAAATATTATTTTTGGCTTTAAAAAATGTGTGTAGTGTATACTATCTATGAAAAAATATATAAATGTTCGCACTTGCTGGTTAATGTATTGCCTACTGTCACTTTGCATCATGTTTTAGTGATTAGGAAAATATTTAGGAAATAAATAATTGTATTTTAAATTAAATAACATTTTTAATAAATATTGGCATCAGTAGTTTAATTATATATTTTAAAATGATGAGAGCCCTATACAACTGTATTACTCATGTTTCTCGCCAAAAACTAAATTTCCCATTCCTTTACGTTACACTTGAACGCATCATGATAACCTAATACAGGCATGCAAACTCGACACCTTTCGGCGAAATTCGCCGTTTTGGAAACAAAATTGGCTATCTTTGTGATTCGTGGAGATCCGTTGAGAAAATATTTTTTGGGACGGAGGGGGAGGGGGGGGGGGGGGTCTGATGGCCAGCACTGTGTGTGTGTGTGTGTGTGTGGTGTGGAGCGGAGCGGAGACATGGAGTGACCATAGTGACTAACTATGATTGACGGATGTTAACTCCTATCATATGAGCTTTGACGGTCATTTGGCCAATCAGAAACAGTGTTTGTCATTGAGGGGCGGTGACATCAATAAATCAGAGCGTCTGCAGGAAAGTTTAATTTTTTTTCTCATCGGAGCGTTCAAGTAGTCGCAGCCGCAGTACTATTATTTTACCGTGTTAATGTGCCTACTAGTGTTGCCACCCGTCCCGTTTTTCCCAGAATTGTTCTCTTTTTTCACCAGCTGTCCCAGGAAAAAAAAAAATTCTCCTTTTGGAGAGAACTTTTGGGGGGAATGCCAAAACCTCATTTGATTTCCTTCGTTCAGTATTTAAGGCCGTTGTTTCACACGGGCCGAGGCGTTTGTTGCGCCCTCTAATGCATTCTCAATGGTGAGGCGAGCGGGCAGAGAGAAGGCGCTGCGTTCCGTCGTCAGGGCGGTCTTAACGATCTCGAGGCCCGTTTCAAGACCCAGTGTGGGGCCCCCCACTTTTTTTTTTTTTAATAAATAATGCTTGTGCATGCTGCCCGCGAAAAAAAAAAAAAAAAAAAAGATTGTGGAAACCATTTGGTTCATAGACGGATTATGAGATAATGGGCCCATGGGCCCAGACTCTTAAAGACCCCCCACACTCCTCCCTATCTCTATTCAACAGATAAAGGGTGGATAGCTACTTTTTATGAACAGTATAGAATTTACACATAGAAAGCTTATTACTGTATGTGTGAGGGGGCCTTCAAGGCCCCTCATGAAGCCCCTAAGACAGAGGTAATAATGCTTTAGTTTTGCACTTTAGTTTTGCACTTCTATTTTTCACCTACTAGCTGATGGGCCCATGATGATTTATTTCCTTATTTTAGGTGATTCCTTTTTGGACCCTGTTATTGACATGAGTGACTGAGCTCTTTGACAATGCGACATGTAAAGTTACTATCAGTATTTCTGGCTTAGGGCCCCCCTGAGCCCTTGGGCCCCTGGGCCTGGTTGCATACAATTTTCTTCTCAAAGTGCACCAGATTGATGAATTTTATTTTAAAAGGTTGCATTTTTTTCTTACACCCTGGACCCCTACAAGGTCCAGGGTTCCCACCTCAGTCTCCTTATATATCCTACTGTAAAAAGCACTGTAGGTGTTTATGGTTATTATAGGTCATTACACTGGTCAGTCTGAACTGGAAGCCTAATAATGGCCGAGCCCTCCGCCCCAAACATCAAGGTTGCGTTCCGAATCACATACTTTCTACTATATAGTATGTAGAAAAAAGATTTAGGATGTCCCGATTCTTGTGGCAAGATTTAGGATGGTTAGAAGTACCCGTATGTCATACTTCATGCGGCCAAGATTGTTAGTGTTGAAAAGTGCATCCTATATGGGCGATTCTGACCCACAATCCAGTGCGCACGTGAAGTGACGTCACATCAACGAAGCCTCCATATGAAAACAAACGGGGATGCGACGGATATAAAAGCAAGAGGCTAGATCAAGGCGCAATGTTATGATGAAATAAAAGAGTAAAGTATGTCCCAATAGTATGCCTACTGCATCCTAACTAGATTATTTTTATCGTCGGATGTAGTATGTAGAATACAAAAAAAAAAAAGAGTATGCGATTCGGAACGCAACCCAAGTGTCCCTTTTTTTTCCTAAATCCAAGGTGGCAACCCTAGTGCCTACTCGGTTTATGTGAATCACTTTTTAAATAAATTCACGGAGTTTGCCAACCGTTGTTTTACAGCCATTTGCATTGCTCTATGCGCGCACTGATTAACGGCTCATTTTACTATTTATCTGACGTTTTTTTTGTCTCTTCACCAGAATACACCAAATTGCTTCTCTTAAATGTTCAAATCACAAAAAAAATCTTCTGGGGGGGGGGGAGATGCCCCCAGACCCCCCTACCGGGGTTTGTTTTCGGACTTCTCACCTTTTTCATGGTTTATGAGTTTGCATGCCTGCTAATAGTCGTTTTACTGAGCCATCCTGAACACATCATCACGCAGCACGTCTGAAAACTGTGTTTACTTTTTAAGCTAACTAGCTTGTATGCTGCCGATTACAACCATGATTACAACACGGAATTTTACTATTTTTAACTGATGGGACAACAAGCTACACAGTCTGTGTGTGTGCGTTTACCGCTGGTACTTTATGGATGATGAAGACGGGCCCGTATGTGGTGCGGCGGCAGCAGCAGGAGGAGGAGGAGGAGTCTTTTCAATCCGTAGACAGTCGAAGGTAGGCCTACTGCATTTGGCCTTTATTTGATGCACAATGCTGATGTGCTTGGCCAATGAGGTTGTCCCCCCTTTACAAGAAATGATTTTGCATAACATAAGTTGCATTTCGCTTCTGTTTTATCTTCGAGCTTGGTAAAATAAAGCCAAACCATAGACCTTTTCGCACATTCAGCCATCCTCGCGAGCGAAGTTTACTGCCATACTTCACTTGTTTTACTTTTAATACCCGTTTGCATTTCATTCATAAACATTGGCGGACGCAGCAGTGATTGGTTTGATTTGATTTAAATGCCGTGACGCGACTCGAGGGACACACAATTGTGTTACAGGACCTACGGGAGAAAAAAAACGAGACTCGATAGTGGTATCGATAAGCCCCAACGTTATCAGGGTTTTTCCTGGCTCAGAATGGGCCTTTGGGGGGTCAGTACGCGACCGACTTTTTTTGGGGTCGCGACAGTAAAGGCAAACGGTTTGTGTATTTTAAGAGGGGTGTTGGGTTGGGAGAGGGGAGTTTCTGTCCAGCTCAAGAGCATTTCAGTCAGCCTGTCAATCACTGCGTTACCATGGAGCTCACTAACGCTTATGAAATCACAATAAACAACCTGTAGATATAAAGTCAAAATACTAATAATGACTAGGCCTACCTGTTTAATACTTTAATTGATCTAAACCATGGAAGAAGGTAGGGCTGCTCGATTATGAAAAAATCATAATCATGATTATTTTGAGTAATCACATTGTGTTATCACGATTATTAAAGACAGTTAATCATTGATTTAAGAACATTATGCATTTATTTTACTTTTAACAAGGTTTTTTTCTAAAAACACCATGACTTTGGACTTTAAACAAAGGCCTAATTGAACTGAAAACAGGGAGAATAGAAATAGGCTAAATAAGTGAAACATATTTTTAATAATTTAATAAAAATATGTCAAAATAAAAATAACCAGTTGTAAATGGTGTTGATAGGGCACGTCTTTTGCTAGCATTGAATGTAAGGGCATGATTTATTTATGTCATGGAGCTGGCTGGAGAGGCAGTTGCATTGTAGTGTTGACAGTTGTGGTGGCAGGAGTTAAGGAGCTTTAAACTTCCTGTGTTTTTATTCATTGATTGCTTGGTCATAGACCACTATGACTCGACTTAAAGTGAATAAACAAATTGGTCGGGATGTTTAAAGGTGCAGATCAGGTCGTATATCACTTTTCTTTCTCTCTCTGTCTCTCGGTCGCGTATGTTACTCGCGTGTCCGCGCGTGACAAATCTTGCAATTTTTTTTAGTTTGTTGCGAGTCTGAAGTGTTTTCAGACAACACAATTAGTTTTACCTTTATTCTCGTCATCTAGAAGTTTTTCAAAACACCCGGCAATGCGCAACATCTCCCTTGTACTCTCTGGACTAGCCGTTAGCGAAACTATCAGGTGAGGGAGGGGCCGAGCGGAGCTCACGGCTGAAAGGGTTTGCTGCATTTATAAGCCTGCATGCCCCGGCGAGCGGAACAATGATAGTTTAATAACGATAATCCCCGACCTGATTTCTTTTTTTACAACTGAGATTGCAAGTAATATGACTGGAATGGCGCGGAAATGGAAACACATTTGGATCCGTTTTAAGTAGATTTTTATTTATTTATCTATATATATAAAAAAAAACACTTTGGCGCTGAGGATTTTCCTTTGGGGGGCGCTAAAATTCCTTTGGCGGGCGCCAAAATTTTTTGAATGCAGGAAAAACCCTGGTTATTGATTTTCGGGTTTTGAAGAAAGTGGAACCGGGTCCTTGATAGAACCGGGTTTCGATCCCCATCCCTACTTACGAGCGTAGTTCACGTCAACCGGGCAACTTTGATCTTTAGCTTATCTTTCGTCATTAGTCTGTGGCTGTGACTAGAGCCCGAGCATGTGGACTCCCTGTGCGTGTGTGCGCACGTGCAATCGCGCATTTGTGTCTGCAGCGCTGATACACAAACACTCACACACACATACACACACTGAGGGACAGACAGATTCGGCAGACTAGCTTTTCTCATCCCCAAATAGTTTATTTGTGATGTAAAATTAATACATGTGTATCTCCAGAACATATTTAAAAACTTTATTTCAGTTTTCTAAAAAGTTCGATAATCCAAGAATATTATGAGGTGTACTTTAAGATGATGTAGATTTTTCCACTGCTGCAGCCACCCTGATTAAACTGTAGCGCATAAATACAATTCCTGTCCAGTCTCACCTTGCAAAAGTAAAGACTCACTTGAGTGACTCTGCAGGCATTTTACATCATAAACAATATAAAAAATGCCATAATTTCACACTATGGAAGGAAAAAAATGTATTGTAGCTTAAATGTATTAAACATTACCCTTTCCTGTCTATGGTTCCTGCATTACTTATTGCTTTGTGTTCACCAAATTGTCCTACCATGATAGCAATTACATGTGTTTGATACTTACTTAAAACTTTAGAATATCTATTGGTGGTATGCAAAACTGTTGCACGTGCCACAGATATTTCTAGAAAGTTACCAGGAGAGATGTCCATGCCACAGCATCCTCAGCCTTCCCTACCATGCATTCTTTTATGTATGCAATGCTGATTAGACATCAGTCATCAAGGATTATAAAATTAAAATACAATGATGATATACATTTTCAGGTTCAGTGTTGTAAATTGAAATTAATTAAAGAGGACCTATTATGCTACTTTTCTGGTCTTAATTTCTTGTTTTACACTGCTATAGAGCAACCTGACACGAATCACATCACAAAAAACTATGTAGATTTTCGGGAAGCTCTTTCTCTTATTTTAGCGATCCAGCACATCCTGTCAACACTTGAGTGTGTGTGCTTCGGCTCCCTCCGCCTGTGCTTCGGCCATCTCCGCTCCCCTCCCCCCCCTCCTGCAAACCCCACTCCGTTGTGATTGGTTACCTTCCTTCCGGAACACTTTCAGTGGCGGGAAGCGCGAGCATGGACCTATAACTTTATAGGTCCATGACCTATAAGGGCGCGAGGTAGACGCGAACAGGGAAGTGACAGCATTACCATACATGGAAACATCCGCGTGGAGACGTCACAAAGTTTTATGCGACGTCACAAATTATGAAAGGGTAGACCGCTTTGAAGACGTGACTTCTCGACTGGCTAGAGTAGTGTTTAGTGCTCTGCACAGACACCCCAGATGGTCAGCAGGGAATATGTCGAAATGCATGTAAGTCATTATTTGATAATTTAGTATGGTTAAGCATGACTATGAATCATCATAACAACGTTTATAGGTCATAAAAGTCAAAAAGCATCATAGGTCCTCTTTAATGAATGTGATAAAATCACAACAAAAATGGCAAACTGATCATCTGGAAATGTGAAAGACCCCAGGGATTTCATGTAATTTGATGTTCTCATTTCTGAATGCGTCCATATTTTAAAGTTGGTTCGTACTTGGCCAAGGCCTCTCAATCAATATTAATTCTTACTATTATAGAATTAAATTAAATTGGTGCCATCTTGAACTATAATGTTGGAGAGAGTTGGTAGGTAAAGGGGAGGTGTGATTTTCTCATGTTCCCTCCCTCCTGGTGAGAATATCCTGCAACTGGAATGCACAAACATTCCAGGACAGCTTGCTCACACTTCAACAGCTTTTTCAAACTCCAGCGGTGCCCTGTTGGATAGGGCTAATTCATTTTTGGTTCCTTTTTTTTGGTGTTTGTGGTTTTTGTGCTGGCCAAATTGGTCTGAAGCTCCTACTTTCAAATGCAATCTTGTGCATAGTTCATTCATACCAGTTTTAATTTGTGCATGGTAAGATTTATCTTATTATCCAATCGTTGTACACATGTTGCGAAAAAAGTACATTTTTGTGATTCTATATCAGCCAAGGCTTGTAATAGTTTTTCTTGAAGTGGCCCCTTACTGGGTGTGTGTTCTGTCCGGTGGCAGTGAATTTCCAGCAATGAATTTTTTTTATTTGTATTTTTTCATACAATTGCTGTGAAAATTGTTGGGGCAGTAAAAGAGAAATAAGTAGCACTGGTTAGTAACAAACTTTCAGCACATATTTGGCTAATGACATTCTAGGCAACTGCTGTCCTCTTTTAACTCTATGTAGAAAAAGTAAAAGTTTCAACCAAAAGGTTGGGTTTTGTGGTCTATGGTCTATCAGGGGTTTTCAACCTTGGGGTCGTGACCCCACAAAAATTACTGATTTAAAAAAATATATATTAACTTGTATTCTGAAAGTGCACCAGATTGATGAATTTTACTTTAAAAGATCACATTTTTCTTCCGGGGGAGCTCCAGGGTCCCCACCACAGTCTCCAAAATTCAAACTCAAAAGGCACTTTGAGACAACACACAACGAGCATGTCGGCAAACCAAGATCTTTTTTTTAAAAAAGAAGTTTGCTGAGCTGAATAAGCAGCGAGTGTACTTCCCTGAAAGCGTTTTAGAGGTTAGGTATCTCATTGCTAGGGCTATGAAGCTGCATAGCATTGCTGAGACATTAATATTGCCAGCTGCCACCGAAATGGTAAAAACGATGTGCGGGGATGTCAATTTTTGCACTAATCTGCATTTTTAACACAGTAACACAAACATGTTCAAAAACTAATTATAGAAAAAATTAATTGTCTGGGGTCGCCTGAAATCTTTGATTTCAAAAGATGTTTTACTGTGTATTGATAACTTTTAGAACAACTACCTCTTTCTCATTAGGTTTAAATTAACTTATTGTAAGTTCATTTGGACTAAAGGGTCTGCCACATGAATCTTATGTAATGTAAGGAATTTTGAGGGGCTCATCAGATACCAAAACGCACATTTAAGCCTAAAAGATTCATCTTACAACTTTGAAAGAGCTTTCACAGGGTCAAGTATTCTGTCCTGTCTCCACAATCACAAAGTAAACAAAAGTGTAATGTTAACCAATAAGCTAATGTTTCAGGATTGCCTGCTTGCATGTGTTGGATAAACTATTGTGTAAGATGAGAAAGAAAAATTGGTAAATCACTTGGCAGTTGTAATATTTTGCTCCTCGTTACTTTGAAGGGGCCAATTGACGAACTGATTCTGGTCAGTGGCACAATGAATGGCATGAATTGAGAGTGCACAGTGGTTCAACAGAGAGACAAAGACTGACTTGTTCCACACAGTGACATAAAAGTGACAGAGTGCAAGTGTTGCCTTTTGCCTAATGTGAGCTGAATTTGAAAACTTAAATGAAAACTGACAAAGTTAAGGCCAGACTCCTTTGTTTATTTAGGCCCTAAAGCCATCTGCTTTCTGCTGTCAACTTCCTACAAGCTTTTTGTTGTGAGGCAGTTGCCTGCTGCAACGTATCATGTTTTGTTCAAGGAAAATATCAGATTAAGAAGGTGGGCACTCAGTCCATAGCAGTTTATTAGATATTGTCACCTCCTTATGCGTCTAGAATATACAGTCTTAATAATGTTGTCTTTTGGAAACCAGGTTTAATAGAGGTCCTGATACATGGCACCTTTTTAGTTCCAATTGTGTGTGTGCATGCTGGAGAAAAAAAGGTTTATAGAGGCTCATATATTTGTGGTCAAGATATAGTTGATGAAGATGTAATCAGTTTTGGCAACCATGAACAGCTGTGTAAGAGAATGGCAAGCCAATAATGCTCTTTTTTTGTTACACTAAATAGTATTCCAGAAACTACAGAAGTATATTAAACCTACCAAATATGTGTAATGGTGAATTAGAAGGAACAATATTACCTCTAATTTTGATGGTATAAGTGTCATATGGTAGAGAAGAACAATTGTATAAACCGCACCGTACATTCCGGATGTCATACATGTATGCACTTGGCCTAGTAATGGTAATGTAGCACATAGTATTGGAATGCTTTTTTAATTATACATTTTAAATTATTTTTAAGAGCCAAGTGGTTGTATGATAAAAGGGACTTTAGCAAAAGATGGTGCAAACGAGCATTCAGTCGGGTACTTTAAATTGAGTTCTGTCTGTGTGAGTCTGGACAACAAGCTAATCAGCTCTGAATAGTAGCCATTGTAGTGTCTAATTAGTTTTTGACGGTGAGTCGTCCTCTTGCAGAACAGATGCCCTCTGCACAGTGTCAGATTTCAGCACATGCTATAAGCTTTTAAGAACGGCTAAAGTCATTATGTAGGAGGTAGGCCTATTGGTTCCGATCTCCAAATGTGCTCCAAATACAGCACAGTCTAACAAAGGTTTGGTGAAGGAAAGAAAAAAAGCCTTATTCTCCAGCCCATTCATCAGTTGGCATACTATGATATCTTAATGTTTAACCTGTATACATTGTACCTCCTATTTTCAAGCATGACAAATCTAAAACAAAATGTTGCGTTACTTAGTGGTATGAGGCCACAATGGTAGACAGGGCATGGCATGCTATGAGGATGAATGTTATCACGCTTACACAATATAATTTAGCTCAATAAGGTATGCTGTCATTCGGAGTTTGTTTTACATTCTTGTCCTTTCTATTGACATAACAGAGCAGAGTCTCATTGTTTCCTGATCTCCTTCCCTTTGGAGAGTTGCCAGAGCTGCAATGAAGTCTGTTCCTCTCTTGCAGAGTTCATAACTGATCTACTGGCAAATAAAAGGCATTGTCAAAATGTCAGAACATGTGAGATATCTTTTTTTTTTTTTTTTTCATAACCAGTCAGTTAAACGTTTAAACGCCTGCTGATTCACTAGTCGTCACCAGAAATACTAGTCGGTTAGTAATTAAATGCTCAACATGCTGACATTAAATGTGTGAGAATGCTCATTCCTTTGCGCACAATTTTGTCATTCACTTCCAATCAAGCAGATCTCTTAATGATATTATAATTCACAAATGAGTCTCTGTCATAACGCCACAAAGTTGTCGGGAAGGGTATTCTTCTCAATGAGGTTGAATCCTGAAAATGACGACATGGAGTACCATTATGCCTGAAAAGCTTTTGTGTCTCTCTGTGTTTTGGTACGCTGTCACTTTAATAGGTTGGCACACATATTTTGTGTACCCCCCTTAATCCCCGCCCCTGTTCTAAGGCTTACGGAGCAGCTCAGTCCACTTCTAACCAGCATGTCGCTAACCCACACTGTGACTTGAGCTGAGCCATACACCAGTTTACCCTGCTGCAGGGAGAAATGGGATCGGGCTTGAATGGCTGCATTCACATTTGTACAGGGCAGGCTTATGATTGTACTGTATTCAACCTGTATATTTTAATTTGATTTATATATTTGGGAATAAACAACCTTGTCAGTATGATGCATATGTTATCCCATATATGATTGTATCGGCTTCATTTATTTATTTATTTATTTTATTTTATTTATTTATTTTTTAAATTGATTTTCCAAATAAAAATATGGTTTCTTATTATAGTGCTGTGTTTTGTATGTTATTTATTTGGGACGTGGTTGTGCTTGCATGGTTTTGGGTTGGTTTTGGTGGTCCTGTCTTATTTCAAAAGGATTGTTTAAAACCCTATACCACACTAACCAAGGTCCAGGTCTTTATTTCAGCTTCCTTTTGTGAAGTTAGTACACATGAAGTATGATGAATTACATTTAGAACTATAAATAAAAGACTACAGCAAAGGTAGATCGATACCTTGTGATCATTCCTGACAACTTTAGCTACTAATCTCTTTGCTTTGGGGGGTTTGACTAATAGAGGTGTAGAGAAATCCTACGGTTGCTGTTCATCTCAACCTCAACGTTTGCTTTGGAATGTAGGAAGTAAGCCACTCTGTAATTACCCCTGGGTCTGCCTCTTATGGGCCCTCATTGGCTGGCAGAGAAAGTAGACCTTGGTTGTAGCCAATAGCAAACTCCCCCTTTGCTGAAGCAGAATCTGTGCCAGTCACTGGAAAAGCTCAGAGGCTGGCGTGAAGGGAAGAGAGAATAGTTGTGGTAGTGACTGAAAAGAACGATCAGTTCCAGTCCCTCCTCCTCCTCGGAAACACAGCAAGAAGGCCTTGCCACTCAGGGTGCCTGTCTGTGCTAGTTTTTGTAGGGCAAAAATCAGGATGGGACATTCTTTAGGTCCAACCATGCATGTCCTTCCTGTGCGTGCGTGCGTGCGTGCGCGCCTGAGAAAGATTTGAGAAATGAAAATTGAATTAGAAAAAATAATTAGAAGTCTTTTCTGAGAGTGGCAGTAAATTGTGTGGTCATATTTCCCGTGGATTTAGAGGAAATAGCGTTTAATTTATCTAGTGCTGATTCAGTACTATGTGTAACTAATAATTGTAAATACTTGAAAAAGTGTTTTTTTTTGTATTTGGTATCTCTGACATAATTGATCAAAAGAAAGCAACGCTCCATCTACATATAGATCCATTATTTTCTGAATTCCTTTCGTATTCCATAGGCTGAACCCTCCATCCTTTTTGTCAGGTGGAAACCCCAACAGGAGATAATCGAGATAATTCAGGCATGTCACCTATATGTGTATGTGCAGCATACCAAACTGAAATCGTGTTTTTAAGGAAATAATTTTTTGTATGTTTTCTTAATTTCTGAAGAGTATAGATATAAACTTAGTGGTAGTTCTGGCCTTGATGCTTGTTCAATACATCAGGTCGGCAATCGACGTTCCGACCTGGCCACGCCCCCTTTGAGGGGAAAACAAAGCGATCGTGCCATTGACTATAATGCAAAATTGCGGTCCAAAACAGCACAAAAAGAAAACGATCAGAGGTAAATAAGTTAAAATTTGACCGACAGACACAATGTCAAAATCCTTTACAACAACTCCGCCAGCTGGATAACGTTAACGACACTTCTAAATGATTCATTTGATCAATCTAAACCATGTCTATTTAGTCTCTCATTATCAAGCTGGCGCAATGATCCGACCCATTGGCCAGAGATATCATACCCTGATATATATCTTCACCTCACTGAGTCTCTATGTAAGCTGATTACACAAGAAATAATTGTTATTTTAAGTTTTGTTGTCTGAAATAATGCTTACTATGTTAATATTATAGCGCTATGCCTTGACTAGACTCTACCAACGGTCCTAACGGCACAGGGGAAGCGGGAGCTTCCTGCTGTCATACAGACCTTATTTAGGGAAATTTTTGGGGGCATGGCGAAAGAATAAAACCATGATCTTTGTTTTTTACTTAGTAAACCACACAACAGCTCAGGACATTGCAGATTTGAGCTGTAACGGCTTATTTTAAATGATCGCGCTGTCTTTGTCTAGTAAGCCGTATTATTTTCCCCCCAAAGGGGGCGTGGTCACGAGAGTTCCGTCTAGATGACGTATTGCCGACCCGATATATGTATACCCAGGAAGGAAGTGCAGTCGTAAAGAAGTAATATGATGCTGAGGTTAGTTGGCCAGCCATATAGTACCATCTAAGATTGGGCAGATTAAAAAAACATTTACGGAACGGACGTTAGATTGCTTCATTAGATTTAGAAATTGCCAATCGATCAAACTTAAATGTGCAGGATCCCTTCCTCCACATTACCAATAGTTTTATTTTCCTATTTCACAGGGTCAGCACCTAAAAATAAAAAAAAAATTTAGTTGGTAGCAGTTACAGCTAACTGTGTTTGTACATTTCTATTCTAGGAGTTTGCTGCCCTAACAAAGGAGGTGAACGTGTGCCGGGAGCAGCTTCTGGAGAAGGAGGAGGAGATAGCAGAGCTGAAAGCGGAGAGAAACAACACACGGGTTAGTATTATGTGCTGATACAAACACACAGAGAATTGTATGTACTTTTTTCAAAGACAAGCTGTTTCTCAAACTGCACCAAACATATACACTTTTAAACAGGACCACCACTATATCCACCATTATTAAGAAATGTTTAGTTGCATCATACTCTAGTAACCTCAGTCAAATTCCAGCGTCTTTCTGGTTTGTCTTCAGATAGTTGTCATATAACACAGGTTGACAAATCAGTGTCTATCCCATAATCTAAACTATTGTCACAAGGTATGGGTGTTGCTGAGTCATCAACATATTGAAATCAATGACACAATACATTTCATCACACACAGCCGTTTGTGCTAAGAAGGAGCAGGTCCATGCCCCAGCGAGTGTGTAATAAGTCAGCATTGTCTTTGACTAGGGCATGTTTCCTCTTGCACAATCTAAGCATAGAACAAGTTTTCCTTCTAATTAGGGTTGTGCCGATGGGTGATGGATGGCACGATTGGAAATTGTATGTTTTTTTAGCCGATGTCATTTATGTACAGATATACATTGCATGGCTATAAGCCTAAATTAAAACACACTTCAGATTTACAACAATGCATACACATTATTTAAACTAAATTCAACCGAAGTTATATGATTGCTGCTGTAAAACAACTATTTAGTTGTTTTTTTCTTTCGTAGAAAATGTGACTACAAATGTTCAATGAATGCATTAAGTCCATCTGATGTGTTTCTAACCTGTTAGCACTGTCTGTTATGATTCCAGCTCCTGTTGGAGCATTTGGAGTGCCTGGTATCTCGCCATGAGCGTAGTCTGAGGATGACGGTGGTGAAGAGACAAGCTCAGTCTCCAGCAGGAGTCTCAAGTGAAGTGGAGGTTCTCAAAGCTCTTAAGTCACTTTTTGAACACCACAAAGCCCTGGATGAGAAGGTAGGACTTTGTGTCTGTTGAGTGTTTGAAATGATCGAATGTTCTAGGTATCTAAATATTTTAATGTGCATTACATATATTTGACATTGCAAGGGAACAAAGTTGGAGAGACAACAGAAGTTTTACTGGTTTGATTATATTTGTTTTGCATCTTTTCCAGGTGAGGGAGCGACTACGTGTTGCCTTGGAAAGATGCAGTGTATTGGAGGAACAGCTCACCATGTCGCACAAAGAAGTAAGCTAATATACATTTATTATGAATTGAATCGAATTAGTTGAAGAGAAATACACCAAATGCTGACCTCCAAAACAATACTAATGTTTCAAGTTGTAGGTCCAAATATCCCTTAAATAACCCTTGTATATTACATTTGCACAATGTAAAATATTTACTAGAACAACATAACCGCATAAAGTTATCAATTAAAATCACTTACCATGCGTATATATTTATTTCTTTCAGCTTGGTTTGTCTCTGAAATTCACTAAAACCCAAAGTGAATGTGTTTTAGTTATCACATTGTGTTAGGGAAATGCGATGACCTTAAAGGAATAATTCACCCATACGGAACCGGTGTTCTATCATTATAAAATCACTATTATAATATAATGAATCAGGTTTCTCTTCCTTCAGTCTTCCCTTGGCCCAGCTGTCCTGTTAATCCTAACCCTTACTGTGATGTCACAAGAAGGAAATTGTAGGGTTAGACAGTGAGACCATAAAACACTCTTTCTGCCTTTTCTCAGGCTAGGATGATCCGATTTATTTATTTTTTTGCACATTTATACTAAATAGGATCTCCGAGTTCAATACACCTTCATATTCCAACTGGTGAAGTTGGTCTTTAACTGATAGCACACTTGATGAAGGATCAACAGATCCACTTAGCATTGCGGCTACTGATGGCAATTGTATTCATTTGCAGTCATTTTACATTCATGAGTATTCACTCTGAGTCTAATGTAAAAGAGTCCTAGGACATGTGCACATGCATGCAACGGGAGGAAGTGTCTTCAGTCCACTGTGAGTTGAATGGGATTAAGATTGACAATAGGCCCAGAGGATCTTGGGAAAGTGTCCTAGATTTCCTCTCCTTCATGCTACAGTCATCTTTTGTTCCTGGGCATCAGCCTAGGACCACACATGCACACCAACACACACAAGTCAACCACTTGCCACAGCCTTCTTTTATTAGAAACCCTTCTTCCTGAGGCAAGGAAGCTTTTTTCTTGTTCGTCCATTCGGCTATATTATTCGACTATATTACATACTGTAGCATATTCATGTGACCAGAATATCTGTGGTTTGAACTCAAGGCTCAAGGCACTCAGTGCTGCTTGCTATACTTATCTGTGTCATGCACAAACACGCACACACACACACACACACACACACACAACACACAACACATACACACATTTTTGGATAAGTGGTTAACCAGATACGTGTTTAGATGGTTGTCATCGGCAAATGAATGACTTGAAGAGGTGTTAACAACCTGGTGTTTTCTCTAGTTGGCTTACCTCAGGGAGCAGCACAGCCAGAAGAGAGGGCTGGCAGATGGAACCAGCGAGGTCAACCACAACTCTGAAAACACACCAAGCACTAATGGCAAGGTGAGGTTACTCTACAGCATATGTGAGATGGTGGGTGTTGAAACCAAATAGGAGACAAGGTCACAGCTGCTTGTTTGTAACTGGTGTCTAGCATCTGTTCAGTTAATGCAATCAAAACCTTACCAATTCATTTAATTCAGGATATATGAATAATGATGATTTTTTGTTAGAAATGTAGTTATGTTTTTTGTTGTTATTGTAATGCAAATTATGTTATGTCCATCTTTGAGGTTCAGAAGTTAGGTATCTCATGCAATCTGTAGCAGATAAGGACTTGTAAGACCTCTTAAAAGTTATGGAAACACAAGTGCAAATATACAATTGCCCAAGTTTTAAGGAGTTAATAATGCATGCATTAGTGATCTTTCCGTTGTCCTCCCTTTCTTGATATGAGAAAAACATTTCTGTCCTAGCAAGCAGTAATCAGCTGTGCTATTCTATGTCATCTTCATACATGCACGGACAAGATGGAAATACTGGAAGAGGTAGGAAGGCTTGAAACGGTCCAGGTTCCTGCTGAAAACTTGTTCTGCCATATGTTTCAGCTCAAAACGATATAACAAAGACACTAATTAAACAGTGCTTGAGGAAAAGCAGGTTTGGAGTGACTTAGCTATGCTTGCCTCATCTTCCACTAGGAGATGTTTAAAGGTCTATCAGCTCTATTACTTCTGTATACTATTATTTTTCTAAAGTGAAGTGAGTCCTTGGTGTGTCTCCTGGCCATCTTGCGTGCTCTTGCTGAAGTAGTAATGTTAATTCACCCACAGCGGTCGTCGGATGGTTCACTCAGCCAGGAAGAGGAGTCGGGTCTGGGGTTCGGGAAGGCGGGTGAGCTTCAGGACGTGGTGGACCGACAGACAGCTGATCTGGGCCAGATGAAGGAGCGCACGGGTGCTATGGTTTCACGCATCAACGAGCTGGAAGAAGACCTGGACACAGCCAGAAAGGACCTCATCAAGTCTGAAGACATGAATACACGGCTACAGAGAGACATACGAGAGGTAGGGAGAACAGGATGGATTTGTAAACCTAAATCACTGAGGGGTGACCCAGGGAGCAATGTTTTGAATTGTATTCTTGTTTATGGATTTCTTTTTTCTTTACATTGACAGGTGAATATTTAACATTAAGATCTAAAGCCCCATATATTTTGTCCAGTAAGATGCAGTTATCATTAATATAGGAATTCATGGTAATTGTTGGATGTTGGATGTATTGCACGCTGAGATATTGATCAATGAATCATACTGATGTATTGACTGAGAACATGGCAAGATGTTCTGTATTCAGAATGTCTATGTGTAACGTGCAGCATGCACACAACATACAGAATCATGGTTTCAGCCCACCTTTATGTAAAACATACAAACAATCGGACATTACAAACCTGAGACTCTTGTGGCCTTGTATCCCACCGGAGATTAAGAGAAGGCATTGTTATTTCAAACCAAGTGTAGTGGATAGAAGAAAATGTTAAGCTGATGATGTCACAATACTCAATTGCATAGTGCTGTGTTTAATGGTGTATTGTGTTTTGCTTAACTATGCTCCTCACTTTTTCAGTTTTCCAGTGAGCCATAGTAAGCCATGAGAACCTATTTCTGCCAGTACTCAATAAGAGTTTCACCCTTCCATCTAAAGATTCAAATATCAGAAGGGACTGGGTCAGAATCATGGCCACTAAGCCTGAAGACACTAATGCAAATGTGTGTGTGTATATGTGTGTATAGTCAATGGCTCAGAAGGAGGACATGGAAGAGAGGATCACCACTTTAGAGAAGCGCTACCTGGCAGCTCAGCGGGAGGCTACCTCGGTTCATGACCTTAATGACAAGCTGGAGAATGAAGTGGCCAACAAGGAGTCCCTCTTCAGACAAGTATGCCCGCACTCTTTGACTAAAACTTTCATACATAATTTTTATAATTAAGTCGGCATGGATTTCTGTGTGATTTTCTTAAAAAGCTTACCTAAAAATATTTTATGTAAGACTTTAAGCTTGCTGAATCATTTAAGCTAAGTTATCTCATCACATCCCCACTATCTACAGACATCGACACATTCTAATCTTTCTTAGAGTAGATACGATGTGAGACATGTTGACTTTTGTGTTTGAGTTTCGGAGTTGTCTGCCCGCAGGAATTACCTGCAGTTCTCCTTGGAGGTTTTCAAATCTTTGCTAATGAATTCCTGCTGTATTCACACACTGAGCAGCGCAGCAGGAACTGAATGGGAATCCTCTCTGACACTGGCTTGCTTCTCTACATGTACTCACTGAGATGGAGATGTCTTTCTCCTCTTTTCTTATAGGTTTTGTCTGTCTTTGTGTCATAATGAATGCCCTCTTCCTTGCTTCCTGCCCACCCATCCACCCTTCCCCATCCCCTCTCCATGTCTATCTTTGTCTCCCCCTCTCTGTTTTTGTCCTGACCTGCAAACTTACTTCTTGCCACCTATGGCCAGATTGTTGCACAGACGAGTCTTGAATAGGGTTGCCGGACGGGTCCCGGGATTTCGGGATTCCCGGGAAATGAGTCAGTCCGGGAGTACCGGAAATTGGCCATGGGACCCGTCCTCCCGTTTTTTATTTTTTTTAATTCTTTTAATTCATTAATAGTGGCCTTTAATAATAAAATATACTCTCGCCATCATGGCCTTTTCATAAGGGAGGCTTTTGACGTGTCTGGTAATACATTTTCAATGACATGCGAGTGGAGAGAGACGCACTACCGTTCTACAGACGTGGCGACAAGCGGCCGCACTAAACTGTTGTTACGTCTGTAACGCAGCTATTGACATGCGAGTGGAGAGAGAAGAGTCCGCAGTTCTACAGACGGAGCGACAAGCGGCCGCACAGCTAAACTGTCACGTCTGTGCTCCTCTCTCTCACACACACACACGCGCTGGCACAGCTGAACAGTGTTTAACTTTTCTCTCCTCAATGAGATGGTGATATTCACCATTCTTCTGTATTCAAGTCAAGATTGTATGATGAACATAAAGCAGCCTGTTTCTTTTGCTGCTTTCTCTTGTAGCGACATGAATCTAATGAGATGAAACAGCTGGAGCATTGCTGTTCGCCCCGTTCCTTCCACCAAACACTAAAGTGAAACCTAGACCTAATCCACAAAGTAGACATTTAAACCAAACCAAACTGAATAACTAGTCCACTTATTAACTAAACAAATGTTAACAATATGAGTAGATATTTTACAGCAGCGACACAGGGTTGTAAACAAAAGTTGTTTCCATGGTTACCGCACGGCGTTTCCTCGCGGAGCCTCCTATCTCCACCGGTCCATGTCGAGTGCACAGACAGTCTCCTCCCGTCTGAAAACGCCTTTAGATGACTTCACTTTTAAGCCCTTAGTTCATTCTAGAGCTAGCATCCAGTCTGCCCTGGGCTTATGAGGCTATAACGTGCCCAATAAACCACTCGGCCGAGTACGTGGGTACAAAATAAAGTATTAAAAAGGCACTTCCGGTTTAACGGGAATTCCCGGGATCTCCCGGGAGGAGGCTCTTTTTTCCCGGGATTTGAAAAGGGTCAATTCCGGGAATTTTCGGCAACCCTAGTCTTGAACATGCTTTCTAATGACTGCTTGCTTTTTGTTTGTTTGTTGTAGACTGAGGACAGAAACCGGCAACTCCAGGAGAAGCTGGAGCTGGCTGAGCAGAAGCTGCAGCAGACCATCCGCAAGGCAGAGACTCTGCCTGAGGTGGAAGCAGAGCTAGCTCAGAGGGTAGCGGCCCTCACAAAGGTACCGGCACCTGTCCATTGCCTCATGTACCTACCAACCTGTCTGTTTTAGTTACGTGTATTTTGGATTTGCAATTGAATTAAATACTTAACATTACTAAAAATGTTGATAACTAATAAGGGGCCTTAAAAAATGTCAAACCTTTGATGGAATCTACCATTTATTCATGTTCTTGAAATGGCCTACTTATTGGGGGGGGGGGGAACCTTCACTAAAAAGGAATATAAATTAACTAAAGATTCTTTGATTCTAACACAAAAACATACTGTGGTTACGAGCACACATTATGTAGTTCCTTTGCATTGCAACAACCAGCAGCTCCCTGAGGAAGCTGCTGAGGAAGCCATTGTTTATGTTACTTGAAATATCCACAGGGAGCTATTTTTAGAGATTTGGCTCATGTTTTTATCCATTTATAGTTTGAGTATTTTTTTCTTGTACAATTTAGCACCTTATTTGTAATGAAACTGGCTCCCAGTACAACTTAAGTTAGCATTCATTCCTATATCCATTTGTCTCAATTAACATTGTAACATGATACATGATTTTTTATTTTATTGAATTTATTTCAAAAGTTGATATGGCCTTTCTTGAATCATGCCGACAAGTTTCCTGTGTCAATGCTGGATTACAGTAACAATGTGTATTATTATGTACGTTTTGTCATTTTTTGTAATCAAATGTTTTAAGCTTTTTCCTTAAGCTTAAGCCACATATACATACATAGTAAAACAACATGGTAAATTCTTAGACATGGAAAGAAAGGACAAAGTATGCTAGACATTGCCTCAATGCAGTGCCAAGACACCAACATAAACCCCCCCCCCCCCCTTCCCCTCCACATCTTTTCAAGCTTGGAAGAGCTTGTAGCACCAGTATTCCATCATCAGTTGCCCAGTCTATCTTCTGTCTAATATAACTTCCCACGCTGTATTATTCCTCCTAACACTATGTGTCATCACTTTTTCGACCTACTTTCACTTCAAGTCTAGAAATTGTCAACGGCCATTAAAGTCATGTTCCGTTGTTAAATCATCTGTCCAGTTTCTATCTCCAACTACTATATTTAGTTGTGCTAAAGTTCCATGTTTTCTCCTCATTCTCATATCTTTCTGTATTTCTGTCATGCTTTGTTCTTGTGTGGTCTTCATGCTGCCTATACCACCTCTTCAAACCCCTAGTGTGTTCTGTGTGGCCCTAAAGGCACTAAGACTCAGAAGAAGGTAGACCAGCTTTACTCACTGACCTGAACCCATCCTTGTGTATACTGGAGAATTCTCTTAACTTCTGTTACTGACCTTAGCCAGGCTAATAGAAACATTGGGCATAATTTACATTTCGAGATCCACGAAAGAAGACAAAATGTAAAAGATTTAAAAAAATTCAGTTGTGAACTTGAACAACAAGTGCCTGGTTAATTGCAGTGTCAAACGACGTATATCAAAATGATATAATATCTCAAGAGGCAGACCCGACCCTGACGTGACCTTCTCTGTATGTGTGTGTGCTTCATGTGCTTTGTTGATCAGAGCTTCATGCTGGTACCTCCTTTTTTTTCTCAAACACAGACAACCTTATTGTTTGGTATCTAACACAAACAGGAAGTGCCAGCAGATTTGCTCAAAGGCTTATGGATACCCTGCCCATTGAGGCCACTGAAAACTGGAACAGGCTGTGCCACTGAAAAATGTTTACCAGCCTATTGGTTCTTATTTATGTAAGAGCTAATAGACTGGTAAAAATCTGCTTTTATACAATGGTTAGGTTTTTCAATGTGAGTTATTGCAGAGGAAATAAGGAATAGTAAATACTGGTCTGCTGGGTTTGTTTTAGACTTTGTGTGGGCTGTGCTGCTTTGCTTTGCTGTCCTCTCCTAATGCAGCTGGTGCATGATTCTTGACCTCTAATTACAAGTTGGAATATGTAGATGCTTGCTTCCAAGCCTTTTCATGTCGGTGAACCCATCCTTTTGAAGGACTTGGGCTTTGCACCCAAAACCTCAAACGTGGCCCAAGCTCAGTCCTTTCTCCACTCAAGTCCTTCTCCAGGATGGATTGCTGAATCTAGGGGGAAATCAACGCCTCGCACTAGACACATTGCCATTAGCTCAGAGGATCTCGTATGCTGAGACCCTTGGATATTTTGGTACAAAAATATTAAAATGGTTTGTCTTATTGTTCCCCATTTTCAGGCCGAGGAACGCCATGGCAACGTGGAAGAGAGACTGAAGCAGATGGAGGCCCAGCTGGAGGAGAAGAACCAGGAAATGCTCAGGGTGAGAGAGAGGGGAGATCTGCTGCCACTACACTAGGCCTACTCTTTGCAGTTTGACAGACTTAATGTGTGTGCGTGTGTGTGTATACCTTTTTTAAGAAATAGTTTTTCTGCTTGTGTAGGCACGGCAGAGAGAAAAGATGAACGAGGAGCACAACAAGCGTCTGTCGGAGACGGTGGACAAGCTCCTTTCTGAGTCCAATGAGAGGCTCCAGCTTCACCTCAAAGAGAGGATGTCTGCTCTGGAGGATAAGGTGGATAAAACACAAATATGACCAGTGATGATGTACAGGTGGAAAATCAGTGAGGCTAGCCCAGAGACAAATCAGGGACACTCCATTCTTTGCCATAATATATATATTTTTTTCATTACACTATGTGTCCTATAATTAGTTGGTAATGATGATGGTATATTGTTAGTAAATAAGTCAATGTTTATCTGCCAGCACGTCAGCTTATTCCTGTCTCTTTTCAGAACGCCCTGATAAGAGAACTGGAGCACACCAAGAAGTTGATTGAGGACTCTCATCATGAGAAGGTGGGCATATTTATTTAAAATGTTTTTGTTTGATGTTTGATAGTTGGGATTTTTGGCTTCTCATTTTGTTAGATTGTTAGATAGCCTAGACAATAGTGGCTTTTTCCTTAAAGCTACAGTTGAGAGTTTCAGCCGTTGGATCCCAACGGCTGTTTTCCCAACGCTCTACCTGCTGTAGCTCCTCCCTCCGAACGACAGCTATGCGCGTTCATGTGAATTGAGTTACATTGACAGGAGACAAACACCATGTCCGATTCCGAGGTGATTAAACATTAGTAATGATAACTACATACGTACATATTGAGCATACATTTTAATCACAGACATACCATGTATGTTAGCTTAAAATCATTGTAAGTGTGCTGGTAGGCCTAACAAAAGTAGCTGTAACATCCAGACAAGATAGCAAACTAATTGTAACAGAGCGGAGAGGTGTGTGTGTATCTCCTACTATCTATGCTCCTGCTCTGACCGCAGCTGGGAGGGGCTGCTGCGCGAGGAGCGGGCTGTGTCAGTGCTCCCGTTGCTCGTTGAGAAGAGGTGATACTTGCTTTGGCGAAAAAAGTCACCAATAACACCAGAAAAAAAGCTAGATTTGTCGCTTGTCGCTGTTTTGAAAAAAAAAGTCGCCAGGGGGGCTGAAAAGTCACTAAATATAGCGACAAAATTGCTTTGAGTTGGCAACACTGAGCACAGGACGAGGGCTATATAGGGCCAGCGGACATCCTGCTGCTAGCGGCAGGCAGCCTAGGGGCAGAGGAAGGGGACGAGGTCGCGGTCGGAGAGGTCTTGATGTGATAGGGCAAGAAGACATGGCCGGTGTACTTTCTTTCGAGCTCTCTCTGTCTCCCTTTCAGCAGTTAACTTTTCAACATTCGTCTTTCCTCGTTTTTTTGCTGTCTTAGCGGTGTTAGTTGTTGGTATCCTGGGAATGGTAAATTGAGGGTTCGTTTGTGAAGACATTGCTACTTGCTGTTTGCCGTAGTAGCCTAGTACCAAACAGTAGGCTAGTGTCAGACTGCTAGGGTTGTGAACGCTCACGCAACTGACGCATCAACGTCGTTGCCAAGGTCCCACAGCCAATAAGAACGGAGAATCTGACCTCGCTCTGATTGGTCAAAATTAACATGAGCGGTGGCAATTTTGGGGGACAGCACACAGAGGCAGGGGGGAGCAAAGTGATAAAAAAATATTTTCAGACCACTTCACCTACATATAGCTGAATGGATATTATGACAGTTTTGCCAAATATTACAGTAAAAAAACTCAACTGCAGCTTTAAGTGCAACAGACTTTGCCTCTCCACCAAATGACCACTGTGTGTGTGTAAATGTTGTCTTCTATAGGAGCAACTTCTGATCCAGATTGAGACCATGAGGGCAGAGAACGATCAGGGAAGGAGCAGGAGCAACTCCTTACTGCATGGGTAAGCTGGTCAACTCGGAGTGCAACGTTTCCACCTCTAACTTGTCAGACCCTTCCTGATTGTATTCCCTGTGTTTTGCAGACGGTCTCAGCTGGGCAGCACTCCAGATTTCAGGTATCCAGTGTCTGCCTCCTCAATGATGGAAAGTAACTCAGACCACTACGGCAGCGCTCTGGTGCTGAGACGGCCTCAAAAGGGACGTATGACAGCGCTCCGGGACGAGCCATCCAAGGTTAGGTTTTTATTCGATTGAATTTCCATCAGAAATCATGTGTCCATGTTTGTACTTTTAACAAGGCGATTGACAACTTCCTATTGGTTGTTTCATTACTTGAAAATGTTTTGGGGTAAAAATCTGGTTTTCTTCTGATTCCTTTATCATTTGTAATGATTGCATTTACTGGACAGGTCTTTTTATTTCATTTTATTTTGTTCTCTGTCTTGTAACACGTGTATTTGTATCGTGTGCCTTTTTCCTTCCTCTACCTGTTTCTGTCTAATATTTGAGTTCTCTCTGATTATTTTGTTCTTCTCCGTTTCTTTCTGTTTGCTTCAACTCGGGACATCAGCGACATGTAAGTCAGTGTGGTGGGGATAACAGTGACGATTCCTTTTGACTGTTTGGTGCAATGAATGATAAGTGCTCAATTATCCAGCCAATGTCCTTATCTCTCTCTATTGCCTCTGATTCTCTCCTAACTCCCTGTATTTTCTTTGTGTTATGCCTGTGTGGATTCATCTAGGTGCAGACTCTGAATGAACAGGAGTGGGAGCGCATGCAGCAGGCCAACGTGCTGGCGAATGTGGCCCAGGCCTTTGAGAGTGACATGGACACTTCGGACCTGGAGGAAGATCGAGAGACCATGTTCAGCTCGGTTGACATATTGTCCCCTGGTGGCCAGGCGGATGCGCAAACCCTCGCCTTAATGCTACAGGAGCAGCTGGATGCTATCAACAATGAAATTAGGTACCAGCAGCTACATAGCTACCAGAGCAACACACCAACATTTTGCTTTTTTAAATTAACTTGGCCATTTTCTTCTCCTTCCTTTATTGTTGCAGAATGATTCAAGAGGAGAAGGAAAACACAGCCATCCGGGCAGAGGAGATTGAGTGTCGGGTGGGCAGCGGCGATAGCCTAGGAGGACGTTTCCGCTCCATGAGCTCCATCCCTCCGTCACTGTGTGCAGGCTCCTCATTGGGCGGCTCTCCGCCTGGTTCTGGCCAATCCACTCCCAGACGCATTCCCCGCAGCCCTAACAGAGAACTGGACCGCATGGGTGTCATGACTTTGGTAACAATTCCTTTACTTAACCAAGTTTTACCACCAGGATTATATTACTGCACTCTGAATAGCACATTTAACTTCCATTTATACATGCCTCATTTAGTTAAGCCTCAGAAAACTGTAGTATTTGTTTCTCTCATTATATAAGTCTAATTCGTCCGAAATATAGTTTCATTTGTTTTTGTGACAGTGTTTTGGGTTGTCTTCTCCATGTAGTTTGGGTTCAAGAGTTTCCTCTATGCTTCTATATATGCTTTTTCTCTACTTGATGATTTTGCATTTTCCTTATCAGTTTGATAACTTAGTATGTATGTAGTATGTACTAATATTTTGTCTTGCATTTGAGAATGTAACTGTGTGTTTGTGACTACCCTTGCCCGTAGCATTATTGCTATGACCCATACATCATCCAGAGCTCCCTCTCCCAGCAGACAGTAACTTACCTCCCCTACGGTGCAACTGGTTTCAGTCCTCCCCCTCAAGCCTATAGCTATGCACCATATTTTCAGGTACCTGTGGATTTCTCCACCGCTCCCTTCCTTTTCTCCGCGATGGGTGCAGTCTGCCACTTCCTCTCCATCCTCATCTCCAAAAAAACGCAGGACACTTCCTAACTTTTTCCACGGTTGTGTGCTAAACACGTCACTCTGCTCTGAGAATAACTGAGTTTATAGTGGAAACAGAAAACTTCAGCCACCTAGAGAGGTGCTATAGAACATTGACAACATTGTTAAAGGGATCAGTTCTCCAGCTACGCACAACGTCACTTTTCACTCATACAACTAGCTAGTGGGTGTTTAAAGACAGTTTGTCATTTTATTGTATGGAGCAAAAGCAAAAAAGGCATTAACCATAAAGAAATATTTTCATAGTATAAGTAATTTGAGCTCTGTGTGAAATTGAAGTAATGCCTCAATTCCTGAGGTACAGCTGATGAATGGATGCACAGACTATTCCTGGTCTTGTGTCACTATTGTTAATACCTCAACTCCTGACCAGAATTACCTTTATGGCTAATTTTATAAGAAGGAAACATTTTCTTTTTTGGTTTAGAAACTGGAGAGAACATTACATAAATGAAAGAAGTACTGTCTGGGAAAGTACTGCCATCCTTCTAAACCTAAAATAGTTCAGTTTTACGTCTTGTCTCTGTAAACTATTAAATCTGTCTATAAAGCATCAATAACACTATTGGAAATAACACTAGAAATAACACTACTAACAAAAGGATACTAGAAGAAAAGGTACATTTTGGGTGATTTAAATACATTTTCTGCTCACCCCCTAAACTTCCAGTTCCTTTTTCCCTTTTAAAGCTGACTAACCTCTGCCTAGCCCTGGCCACACTGTCAGTTGAAGAGAGGAAATGAGTGATTAGCTTTTCCCTCCTGGGGGCAAGAGAAACTCCCTTAGAAATGTGGCAAGCTGATGGTTTATTTGCTCTGCTAATGCCAGGTCTGTGAGGAATGCAGGGGGGGAAAGAGCCCACCTCTTTTTGCTTTCAGGTGCACTGCGGAAACTATGACTGTAACAGCTCTGGTTCATACATTCAGGTGTTACTATTATATATTGGCCAAAGGCGCACTTGTCTAATTGTACATAAAACAAAACCACCCATATCACTTTTAAACTTGATCGCGTAAAGCATTGCTACCTGTGGTTTCAACACTCTGATATCCATCAGAAGTAGCCTGCTAGTGTAAAGTCTTCACTTCTCCCTCTTATTTCCTTGAGTTAGGCTGCACCCATCCTGACACAACCTTCGGCGGCGTGGTTGTTTTGCAGTGGCTTTATCTTTCCAAGAACTACATGTTCTTTACTGTACAATTAAACTGACGGTTTCTCTGGGTCTCTATTGGGATGTGTGTGCGTGTGCCAGTGCCATTATACATGGGTACATCATGTATACCTTGTTCTGATTTCCTTCTCTTGTCTGTTTGTGCATGGCGTGTTTCCACTGCTGGTCGGTTGTGTTTCTCACTAACTGCTTTTCTCCTCTCTCCTTTTTTGCCATGCTTCAGCCTAGTGACCTGCGCAAGCACCGCAGGAAGGTAAACTAGAGACCTGACTTACTGGGCTCTGTGGGCTCTATGTATATTTTGCTCACTCCCCTCATCTCCTACCATCTAGTACAATCGATGCTGATCTTTCATACATTCTCAAGTCCCATTCCTAAACATACAAATTGGTTGCAATCAAATTGTCAAGACTCCTGTTGTGATTACCCACAGTGTCTTCGATGGTCTTTTTCACCATGGTAGTGTTTTTTTACTATTTTTTTTCATGGACCAAACTATCGGTCAGTGAACCAAGACAATTATGGATTATAAAAATTGTCTTTATTTGCATCTCTTTATTCATAAATAGAAATTAAAAATTAATTCAAAACATATACGTTAATAAGCACTAAGTCACAGAGACAGTTGTCTAAACTACATTTTCACAAACTGTTGTGATGTCATGAGTTAGAGGTGAATAATTGAGGCTGCAAAAAATTAATTTTCTTTCACGTAATGAGTTCTTAACGCACCATTGAGCTTTGAAAGGCTTGTAGGAATTATATTAATCCTTTTCATCTGTTGTATCTGTGACTTAAGAGCAGAATGACATTTTATTCTTCTATTTATTTTTTCATTGTCTGTACAACATATCATTTGGAATGACCCACCTTGATAACGTGTGTTTGTCCCACTACTTGGTAGGCTGCTCAGGATGACAAGGCCACTATTCACTGTGAGACATCACCCCCCACCACTCCGCGATCCATGCGCCTTAACCGTGATGCAGGGCATGCTGCAAGCCATGAGGACATTAGAGACATTCGAGGGTAAGACATGCAACTGTCACCGTAAGAAATTGTGAAATGTCCTCTTTTTACCCGGGTTTTTGTCTCTTCCCACCATTTATCTCTCTTCCCTCTTTTTCTAATCCCTTACCCTTTGGTCCTATAGTCTGGCTGGCATGCAGGATGGCCAGGGTAGTAACCCCAGCAGTAGTAATAGCAGCCAAGACTCCCTCAACAAAGCAGCCAAGAAGAAGAGCATCAAGTCTTCCATTGGACGCCTCTTTGCCAAGAAGGAGAAGGGCCGACCCAGCATTCCCGGCAAGGACTCCCCCAGCCAAGGTCAGACACTGGGCACAGAGTATTTCTTCCACTACAGCTAAATACTGTAGTATGTGATGTATATGTCATGCAATTCCACCTGTATTTGTGTGTTCCTGGCTGTGCCAGATCTCTGAACAAGGTGTTTCTTTCTAGCTGGCACTCCTGAGGCAGAGGGCTCTCCTAAGGACGGCTTGGGTATGGGCACCCTGGGAGGCCCTGCAGAGAAGAACAGGAAGCTGCAGAAGAAGTAAGTGTCTACCTTAAAAGTTCCCGCCTCCTCTGTTGCCTCCACGATGTATGTAGATTGAGGAAACCCTTTGCTCTACTGGATTTACAGTGTTAATAATGTTGATCATTTAAAGGAGTGTTATTGTGGGCATGGTGCTCCTGCTGCAGTCCAGGGCTGGCTCAGATGCTCACTTCATGCCACCTGACTCACGCTCACTCCAATCAGCTCATCTTCCTTCCACACCACACCCAGCCATTTCCATTCCATTCCGTCATCTCCTCCACTCTTTTATGTTTTTCCCCTTCAGTAATTAGTTTTGCGCAAATAAATTGCAAACACTGTAAATGTTCTTTTTTGCTTTCAGGTAGCTCTTCATTTAGCACCAGTTCAATATTTCTTTTTATTGTTTTGCCAACCTCCCTCTTCCTTTTTTATCATCCCCTGTTCATTCCACGTGTAGTCCAAAGACCGGGTAAGTTGGTTCACATTGCTTTTCCTTTGCCTTATCTCCTTCCCACACTTGGCTTCACGTTGACCTCACCAATAACTCTGAGGACCCTGAACAACTGTCCCTCTGAATGTCTGATGGCTTTTCCATGCTGCTCTTTACCCTGCTTTCCACAGAGGAGCTTAACTAACAGGAATGTGTGTGTGCTGATTTTTAGTGAGTGACACATTTTCCTCTTGCAGTTTTCCTATTGGAGCATGAAGTTATGCACTACAACTGCAGCAAAAATAGATAATTGGAAAATAATCCAACTAGTGGGCTTTTTGTCAGTTTACCTTTCCATAAGTTTGAAAGAAAATCATATATTACACTTTTTCACTGTAAATGTCCTCATACATTTATTTGAAGTTAAGTTGTTAGTCAGGAACATGCTTTTGAAGATATCTGTTATCCTTTTATATGACATATCTGCCAATATATTTGGCTTGTTCTTCAGTGATATGGGGCACACAGCTCCATCTAGTGGACACGTGCAACGGCTTCAATCATTTGATACCATCAGCTAAGACTTGTTGCCATGCAAGTGACCTGAACACAAGTTTCAGAGAACCTGAATAAGAAGCTGCCCTCCGATATTCCAAAAAACCTGCAGGGATTCTTTTCTAAATGGCACTGTTCCTTCATAACAAACTTGGAATGTGCATGAGATCCATGTACAGAACTTAGGAAGCCATTGCAATAATGTTTTCCTTTCCTAAATACTTTCCTCTATGCATGTTATGCTCCATACAGTTGTAAAGGAATGCATTCATATTAAAGTAATCATCTAAGTGGACTCTCAAAGCACTGGTTCTGGGAGAAAACTCTTCTGACTAATAAAAGTTACTCAATCCTGAAGCCCTGGTTGTGACCCTCAGTCATCTACCAGAGGCTTGGCAAAAGACCCAGCTGGTTAAACGGGGACAGTCAAGGCTGGATAAGACTGTTTTAACAAAAGCTTCTGGTCTGTTAAAGCTATTGTTTTTTGTATACCTTTTTAAATAATGACACTCTTGTCTTGGGTTTTTCAGAAGAGCATGTCTCTGGGTTTTACATTTCTTTGTTTTCTCTCAAACTACTGCTCTCTGTTTTGAGTATGCATGTCAGTTGATGTCTATGGGTTTGTGTATGTGTGTGAACCAAGGGTGGATTTGACTGAGTGCATTGGGAGCTTATGACTGTGGAACTGGGTGTGTGACTAAGTGTTTATGTAGATGTTTGGGGAAGTCATATTGTATATTGGCTTACATTATATTTTGTTTTTTAGGCATGAATTACTGGAGGAGGCTCGCATGCAGGGCCTGCCATTCGCCCAGTGGGACGGACCAACTGTTGTGGTTTGGCTTGAGGTACAACACACACACTTGATTTGAAAAAACATTCAAACCAGTATGATGTCTTTTACCATTTCTCCATCCTAACTGATGATACCATCTGTCATCTGCCCCCTTCTGGCCAGCTGTGGGTGGGCATGCCAGCCTGGTACGTGGCCGCATGCCGTGCCAATGTGAAGAGTGGAGCCATTATGTCAGCCCTGTCAGACACAGAGATCCAGAGGGAGATTGGTATCAGCAACCCGTTACATCGTCTCAAACTTCGACTGGCCATCCAGGAAATCATGTCTCTCACCAGCCCTTCGGCGCCACCAACCTCAAGAACGGTACTTATCTGCTGGGTTAATGTGTTCACCAAAACAGACGCACACAGGCTACTCTCACACACGTAGTTGTTGTCACCTTAATGCAAATCATATTGAAACACTTTCCCCATGCAGTCTTAATGCCTTTAAGCTCTCCCTCTGAACAGTCTTATCATATGATTGAGCATGACATTTTTTTATTGCATTTGCAACTTTTGAACTAATTTTATACTTAACATGTACTAATGATGGGTTCAAGCTACTTTTGATTTTAGTTTCATTCTTTTGCTAACAGTGATAACAATGAATGAACAACTCTTCTTGATCTTCTCTCCACTTGCTCTCTTGCTGTCCTTCATCACTCTTCCCTCTTTACACACTTCTCTCACTTCTGATTGGGGGGTGTCAAATGGTCAGACCACAGGAAACGTTTGGCTCACACATGAAGAAATGGAAAGTTTGGCAGCCACACCTCCAACGGTTAGTCTACTCTGATTGGCTGGGCGCCGGTGGTTTCTCGCTTCTGTGGTGGCTGTCGAGGCTCGTTCCAAGTTGCCTTCAGGACAAACAGACCTTACTGATTGCATGCATGTAGTAATGTTTGACACTTAGATGTGGTTAAACAGTCTAGTATTAATCTTGAGTCTCCACAGGCAACTTGAAACAAGGCCCTATTCTGTCTGCTAGTTTGTAAACCTTGTTGGTTTTAGTAGTTGTCTTGTCCCTTCCTTAGGAGCTTTCATATTGTTTGTGTTTTCAGCTTTTTGGATTAACTGTATTTGAGTCAACCTGAACAAGTTATCTGAAATGGCAGAGGAACAGGAGACAATAAGCATGACGAACCCCCCTCCCACTGTCCCTCCTTTTAACTGTTAAAAACTCTTATATATATATAGCCCTTTTGACGACAATTCAATATATTAAGAGTTGGACAATATGATGGTATATGAGATATACATTATACATTTGTCAGATTTTTCCTTACAGTTTGTACTAAAGCGTGGGCAGTGTTGCATATCTATCAGCAGCTCTGCTTTATTGCAATATGTATCTTTGTATTACTTTTGAAGCGATGTTATGAAAAAACCTTGATTGGTTTGGTAAGGAATTTATTTAGTTTTTAAGTTGATTTTTTTCAGAAATTAATACACTGCGAGATATTGATATAAAAAAAATGTAATTACATCATACTGATAATTAATAAGATTGTATCCGTATTGCCCACTTTTACAATGTATTGTTTTATCACAGTTTTCTTTAAGTGTTTGATGCCTTAACATTAATTTGTCTGACTTGTCCTTTTTTGTTTGTTTTTCTTTGAATGATATTTTTCCACATTACGCCCCTTTAACCCAGCACTGCTGCCTCACTAACCCCTCACTTTTCTGTTCTTCTCACCATGCTCACTCTAACCATGCTAACACCAGGAGGATGACGAGGGTAGCTGGGCCCAGGTTTGCGCACATTCCCCCAAATATCCACCTATGCTCACCTTATGAATTCTACTATTTTTAACACCCTTTTTTAGTCAGTGTTCACTCCTTTTAAGCATAGAGGAGATGTCTCGGTTTTCCTCTGGATTTATTTACAGATCACTTTTCATACCAAGCATGTTTGGAGTTCTTGTGCAGTTTTATCCCTTACGTTTGGTTCATTAAGAGGGCAGAGCCTTTTAAACTAGGATTCCCACTAAATACTACTGTAGGGCGGTTTTTGAGAACTAAGGACATAATCTTTACTGAAAGCAGGAAACAACCCCAGAACCTGAAAGTGTATGCTTTTAAGGGCACTCAACCTTATAAACACCAGTTAAGGTAAAGTACAGTAAAGAATAATAATACTCAATTTTCATTAATGAACACGTTAAGGCTTTCCGTAATGGCTTTAACCTAATGAAATGAACTTGCACTTAAGATGATATAACTGGATTCTGATTTATTTAAAAAATCTTCTGTACCTTACCATCTAGTAAGGTGGCCAGAGGCAAAATTAAGAACAAACAGCTGTGTGTCTACATGTATTTTTACAAAATGACAGTCACATATGCTGCACATTTTTAGAAACGGTGCTGAAGTTATTTTTTATTCTTAATACAATTTTCTTTACAATTTTCTGTCATGTTTTGTTTGTCTAGCTGAAGTGCAAAGATGAGGTTCCACTATGAAACGTATGGTTGACTGGTTTGTCATCACAGCTTTTGTCACTTGTGGTTACTGTGTACGAAGTCAGGTTTCCTGTGTTAAAACCACATATAGCGATAGAGGAGTTAACCAGCAACCACACACACACTATAAACTGTTAACTCATACAGTAAAAGCATAATTGTTTAAATAAACATGATGTTGATTAACAATCTAGGCTCATTAGAGCACAGTCTGTCTATAGCATTGTTTTTGATTAAAATATGTCTAATCTCTCCCCTTTTACAGTAAGATTAAAACTGTAGTTCCACTTACCACTTCTGAGTGATTCATATACTTCAAGTTTTTAATCATCTGAGTGATTATTGAAGAATGAAAGATTTTTATTAATTACATACAATTTAGAAAACACTGAGTGATTTGTGATGTTTATGTACTAATAAGTAGTCTTTTTATTAGAAAGAAGTAGTTAGAAACTAATCGTAATTGATTACTAACAGTTTGGATAATCTCCAATGTCTCTGCCTTTTTAAAGCCATTCATCAACGGTCCCCCATTGGACCTATGAGATTGACTTTAAAGTTTATGTCTTGGTTGATCACTGAAAGACATCCAATCCATCTTTTTAACGTATTTGCACAAACACTTGCTTAGCCATTTTTTCTCTGAATGTAGACATTGGCGTATGGAGACATGAACCACGAGTGGATTGGTAATGAGTGGCTGCCCACCCTGGGTTTGCCACAGTACCGCTCCTATTTCATGGAGTCTCTTGTAGACGCCCGCATGCTTGACCACCTCACCAAGAAGGACCTAAGGGGACAGCTCAAAATGGTGGACAGCTTCCACAGGTAAAACACAACGAAGAAAGAGTCACAATGGTGTCGTTTTATCTTATTATTATTCTCATAGAATGTGCTAAAAAGATCCAAGGACCGTGCTGTAGCTTAGGGATGTACTCATTTGAAAGAGAAAATGAGTGTACATCAATGTAACAAGAGTAATTTTACTTAACTAATTGGGGTGTCTTTGTGTGCGTACAATAGGAACAGTTTCCAGTGTGGAGTGATGTGTCTGAGGAGGCTCAACTATGACAGGAAGGAGTTGGAGAGGAGAAGAGAAGAGTCTCAGCTGGAGCTTCAAGGTAACAAACATCCAGAGGATTTGTAAACACAGCTTAATAGTAAAGAGTTAGTAATATACTGTATATCCAGCCAATTCAGCTATGTATCTCTTTAATGAAACCATTAGATCCAATGTGATACGCCATATGTCTTCTGTTAATTAGACTCACAGCTGGATTTCTGTCACTCTTATGTCATTTCAGAAGTGCTGGTGTGGAGTAATGAGCGTGTGATCAGCTGGGTTCAGGCCATCGGGCTGAAAGAGTACAGCAGCAACCTTTATGATAGTGGAGTCCATGGAGCGCTGTTTGCCCTGGATGAAACCTTCGATCATAACACTCTGGCTCTACTTCTGCAGATCCCCATGCAAAACACACAGGTACACAGAGCTTGTCAACCTTTTCAACAACTTACTATAGTTTAAAAATTCATATGAGGTACAAAGGCAAGGTCAAAAAGGCATAGACATGTTCTTGATTACATATATATGGAATAAAACGCTCATATATGTAACTTTAAAGACTGATTTGTAGTTTTATAAATAAGGCCCCTGGTCCACTATCATAACTATTACTTTGCTACCACTACATACTTATGCTTTACTTTACTGCAATAAATAATATTTGTATGCAAACAATGATTCTAAATGTTGTATAATGTAAAAACAGATAATTTTCACCTGACCCTTAAGTTCTTCTTAATTATGCTTGCCCAGAATCAAACTGACAGTTGGGGGCAATCTGGCGATTATGACACTTCATAGTGTTTTACACACATTTGATTTGGTTCACATTGTTTCACTCAATCTGAAATTGAATCAATCTTTATTTCACGGAACTTGTGCTATGGATGTTGCCCATGTCTTAACATCAGTATTACAATACAGTAATCTCTGCTTTTAAACAGGAAACTGAAACACATTTACATTAATACAACCGATACATTTGTTGTCACAACAAGTACAATCCAAGCCACAGTAGATCAAGGAGAAGCCATCAACAATAACCTCCACAACACTGTTTAATTAGACAGTGTAGTAGATTAAGGTTACCATCTAGGCTAAATTGCCAATGTGTGGTTAGCTGTTGTGACCATTGAACGTCAGAGCAGAGGTCATGTGTTGATCCTTGGGATGCTGTGGTTACCATTTGAAAAAGGAGTTTTTCTCTAATATTCATTTATATTTTTAAACACTCACCTTTTCTCCTCTTGTCTCTCTTTTTCTAGGCCAGAGCAACTCTTGAGCGTGAATACAGCGGTCTGCTGGCCATGGGCACGGACAGGAGAATGGAAGAGGTGAACTACACACACACACACACACACGCACACGCACACACGCACACACACACACTTGCAAACACAGGAACACAAACTGAGTGAGAGTTTGTGTGAAACCAGCGTCCTCTCTTTTCCACACCCCTCACGATCTCTCCCTCCTCCTCTTTGTCTACCTCCTCTCTTCTAGGATGACGATAAGAACTTCCGGCGAGCTCCCTCTTGGAGGAAAAAGTTCAGGCCCAAAGACATGAGAGGGATGTCGCTGGGTGCATCAGACACTCTGCCCGCCAACTTCCGAGTGACCAGTAGCGCCGCGGCATCTCCCTCCATGCAGCCAAAGAGGAGCCAGATGGACGGTAAGCAGAAGAGAGCCACAAGTGTGCGCATGTCTAATGCGTTTGTGTGTGTGTAATTCCTCGTCTTTGCAGCTACTTACTAAACTTAAATATAACTTCTCTGATGGACCCTGAACATCACGGATTCCTCGTGTACTCATATCCCTTCTTGAATGGCTTTGCTGCTTTGCTGTTTGTTTATCATGCTGTGACTAATGGCACGTTTTTGCATGTGATTTTGCCAACATGGGAACACAGGAAGTCAGTCTATACAGAGGCTGGACACTGCCACAGTCAGGACCTACTCTTGTTAACATACAACGGTAAGTTAACACGCAATGAACTGTAACTTTTATATATACGAAAGCATGTGTACATTTTAAACGTACAGAATGGCAATTTCCTCACAGCAGAACTGCTGCTGTATTTTCCAAGCAGAATGCAGCTTTCTTGTACTGCAGAGTTCGGCTCTAATAACGCACGTTGTACGCCTCTCCTCTCTTTCTCCCCCCACCTTTCCCTGGCTCCTGTCCTGCTTCCCCTCTCGTGTCTGTACATCTCTCTCTTCTCCTTCTCAGTTTATCCTCATTATTTCTATAGGTAACCGCTGGTTAGAAGATGAAGGGGAATTCCCTGCATTTAAGACCAGGATGATGAACTGAGGTTACTTGCAAGGACACTAAAAAGATGTTTTGTCATCACATAAACAGACCTTACTCACCAATGTCAGTATCCCTCGAGGACACTTTCTAGATTTATCTACATTTGTTATTATATTTATGTAAACCAATGGGACATTTTAATTGATTTTAGAATTACTATGTAATCCCTTTTTGCCTCTATCCCATTAATCAACCCACTTTAAAAAAAGAAGAAAGAAACTTTTCTCCACTGTGCCCATATTAAACTCCACTCTCAGATGTATGTAACTGAATGTTTCAATTGTCTGGAGTTTGTATATTTCTATCAACAGACATTTTATCTAATCTTTTTTATAATCCTGATTCTATTGACTAGATGTATGTTTTTTTCCTCTGTTTTATTTGAATTCTAATCATTGAATTTATGCTAAAGTGACTTTGATATGTGATATAAATTAATTCATATCTGTTGCCCCTTTTAACTGTTGTAATTTTCGTAGCTTATCACATTTGGTTTTGTGTAAATGCAGCTCATAGGTCAATAGATGTGTGAATATCAGACAAATTGCTGGAGTTGTCAGACTGTTTCACAAACTGCTCAGCACTGTGTCATCAATCACCGTTGAAATAACTGCTGGCAAGCCAGGTGAAGGTGATGACAGATATCATGTGAAACAAAGTATATTTTCCTTTTCTCTTTTATATTTTCCATATCTGCGAAACCAAAATGAATCTTTTGAATTTAAGAATTAAAGCCATATCACAGTAGTGACACAAAACCAGAGGGCTTCTTTCAGATGCAAGTGGAAACAGAATTTGAGGTTGTCACTAGTTGACCTTGCATGCGGATACTTATCCACTTACTGTATTCCCACCCTACTACATCCCAACCCACACCCAGCTCGGTCCTTTAACAAAGACAAACCTCCCTCACCTCTGGAGGAACACACAGACTCACTTGTGCAAGAGGACTTGAAATGTACAGATGAGTCGAAAGTGTGGCAACTCCTTCCATGGACCAACTTCACTGAGGCCTCAGTCGATCCCCGCTGTGACTAGATAATCCTCAAGGCGGTGCGATCCACCCACAAACCTTTTTTAAAAACACTTTGTATGAAGATTTCATATCAAGCCTTATTGTTTCTTAACTCCTCTCTGTCTGTCTGTTCTTATTTATTATTACTCATCCACGTTGTATTTCCTCGGTCATACTTTCATAGCTGAAGCCCCAGTTTGCTCCTATGAATGTAGCAATGCTCCTCATGTCTAAGTTTGTTCTTTCTACACTCACAACACAGGTTTCACCATTAGTTTTCATGGCAAATGAGAAGGAACCGAAGAGTTTTATTTCACCCTACATGTAGTTAAAAGTTTAAAGTAGAAATGCTTTTTTATGTATGTGATTTAGTCATTTATGCACAATGAAAATCATGTTGCTGTTTTCTTCCTGCTCTTCCCATTGAATCTTCTGATCTTGTAACAATGATGTACAGTCTGAGTACTTATAAACTATTTTTATCACAATATTATTTATTGCTTACTTTCAATAAAATACTGAAACTTATTTTCCACTGCAGATAAAAAGACTAGAGCTTATCTTTTCAAGAACCTCTTGCCACTTCCTCTCCCACTTATGGTTCTTGTTGGATGTGTTTGACAGTTTTTAATGAAAAATTGAGTAAAAAAATTGACAATTTGAGTGAGTGAATCCATTTTGTCCTGTTGGCTAGTGCTTGGATTATGCATATTTAAAATGTGGCAATATAATTTTTCAGACAGTGCTGCAGTGATGAGTGGGCACTCTTTGTTGGTTATAATTTCCCACAAGTTTCCTGGAAAGAACTGTTATTTGGTACAAATTATAGGGAAGATCAATACGTAGATACTTTAAGTCCGTACACAGCAGATCTTAAAAATTTGTTATAGGGATTCATGAAGAAGAATAAAGACAGATGAATAACAAATGAATAGATACATAAATTGAGTTTTACTGACCATAAGGTTATACATGTAAAAGGACAGATTAGTACACAATGGTATTGCTCTTTACATGAAGGTTTCTAAGAAATTATGGTAACTTCATTTAGTGTTCATCCTCTTTTTCATTTCAAATTAAAAAATTAACCCCACAAAGTGATTTTTTAAAATCTTGATAGCAAACATTCAAAAAAGCATGCACTGCTGTGCTGTTTGTCACAAGTTTTTATAATTTAAACGAACATTTTGACAACATAATTAATTTAATTTAACCATTCATCACATTGTATTTTCCACCTTTTTGTAACCTGAGGAATCCAGTAGAGTCAAAGTAAAAAAAAGTAGGCAGAGCTGCAGCAAAATACATCCAACTTTATCAGCTTTGGTGAAATGTTAAAGTCCTGTATTTATCAGCATAATTTTCCTTTGATATTTTTACTGTCCACTTGGCTTTAACTAAATTAACACTTTCCTTACATCATGGACCTATTATAGTTCCATAACTGACCAAAGAAATATTGGAAACTAAACATCTTTTGTTCGCCTATTTCCAAAATCTTAGAAGAAACAACAACCACAATATTTCATATTTGTTTTATGACTTTTTGTTGTATCTTTAAATTATTTAGCAGAAAAATATGTTAATGAGAAGCTCCCGTTGAATTTACGTTTTTCAACCCCCGCCCACTTGTGACGTCAGCACTGGCAGAGAACGGGATACTGGGAGAGCCGGAAGGACAGGGAGACAGCAGAACGTTACCGTCTCTGCATCAAAGCTTGAGGTGTGAACGGACTACATCCTCAAGGGGGATTTTTTTTTTAAACTTTTAGACTCTGGTCGCTTCCACCTTTGTCGTAAACGGTGAGTACTAACGCCCCAATGGAGGATATTAAAATGTCTACCTAGTGAAAGAAAAAAAATCGCCAACCTCGCGCTGACTCAGATAGGCATTCCAGAAGGCATGTTAGCTTTAGCCAGCGAGCTAAATGGAAAACTGCAACAGGAAATACCCCACACAGGCACACACAATATTCCGATTTTTGGAAACTATATGGACCATTTGCTGGTCACTTAACGATAAATCCCCATGTGTCGACATAACCACTAACGAGGTATACATCCTGTCTCCAAAGCATGTCTGTTGAAGACGGTACGCAGACAATTGTAACAGTGTTCACATTGAGTTGATGTGCACAAAAATCACAGCATAAATGATGAATTAACTGCGTTTTAATTGGGTAAACTATACTTACATATTTGGAGATGATACGTCGTATATATAAATGTGGCCTGACCTACTTGGATACATGCAAGTAGCAAGTAACCGACATTAACCTGAGCTAGGCTGACGTCAAACATGCATACTTGTGTGTCCCTTCAGGGAAATAACGTAAATGCATGGAGGTGACTTCTACCAGCTGCTACCTGTTACCTGAACTTTTTTTTGAACACCTGACAGCCGCACCCAATTCTTCAATTAAGACAAAAAAAAGACGAATTAAAGACACAAAAGTTTGATTTGGATGTGACCAGCAGATGGGTGTGGTTGTGTTGTGGGAAATATTGCCCTGTCACCAACTCCCTGATACACTGAAAGTTGGGACTTGCCGAGCTACTTCCGGGTCTGAGGAGGCTTTCCTCCGTTCCTTCTCTTGAGGTGAATGGAGATGGAGCCACTTCTCCCGCAGCCTCTTGATTGAACACAGATGCCGATTGCCCACATTGTGCTGAGTCAGAAGTTAGTATTCGTACAGTGAGCTTTTGTAGCAATTAGATGCCACATCGCTGGATATCACCCAGTACTAACGCATTGCTCACCATTTAGCTCTGCAGCATCTCGGTTCAATTCGACATGACAGCAGGATTTGGCAGATGTGTGAGCTGTTAGATTCAGCATCTTGCTCAAAGAAAATCATCAGCTTTGAAAAATGTGTTTACATTCGACCAAGTCTAACTTAAAGACTACAAGCAACTATTTAGTAGTTGATTAATGTTCAATTACTTTCATACAAAGGTGCAAAACATTTCCTTGTTCCTGCTTTTCAAATGTGAAGAATTTCTCTGTTGTTGAACAAAACAAGTAATTTGATGATGTCACCTTATGCTCTAAAAAAAATTGCCTTTGCATTTTGGATAAAAGTCAATTGGATACATATTAAATAACTGTCATGCTGATTTAGAATAGAATATCTTTATTGTCATTGTAACAGGTACAACGAAATTAAGTCCAGTCCTTGTAAAGTGCAATTATAACATCTGTTATGAGAAAAAATATTTCTCTCATTACATGTATCCATAAATAAATAAATTAAAACTATAAAAATAGTCAAATATAGGCCTTACAAAAGAAACACATAAGACACAAGAAATAAAACACACCCACACAACATCCACATTCATAAATGTGCTTTACACAAATGTGTGTGTCCCCACTATGCCCTGAGAGTCTTAGCAACATTTATTCCCTAAGTTTATGATCCTATCCCACAGCCATCTTCATCTTTGAAACATTCTTAATTTATTCTTGAAGGTTTGAGCCTGGTCTCTCACCCTAGATAAATCATGTGCTATCTGTCTTTCTCAAATTAAGTTTCTCTTGATTTTCAGTGTGTGTGGCACTGAAAATGTGGAAGGCAGGAGCAGGACATGCAGTCAATGTGGCTGTAGATGACGGAGGAGATGACTGGGAGACTGACCCAGATTTTGAGGTATCTATATACACTCTTGTTCCCTCCATCCATTTCCCCTTTGGTTCTCCTCAGCCCACTATTAACATTCTACCTTTTCCTGCACTTTTTCCTCTGTATCCGTGTGAAGCGTCCCCATACATTGTGTTCTGTTTGTTTTCCTGGATTTCTAGAACGATGTTTCGGAGAAGGAGCAGCGCTGGGGAGCCAAGACTGTGTCTGGCTCAGGACATCAGGAGCACATAGAGTAAGGAAGCCAGTCTTCTTTGCTTTGGTATTAAATGCAACACGGAAAACCCTGAAATGTGTGCCCTCTCCGTACTTACGCTCTCCTTTCTTGGCTCAGTATCCACCGGCTTCGTGAGACAGTGTCGACGGAGCACAGCAGCCTGAAGCAGAAGGAGGCAGCCACCGCGCCCAAAGCCTCAGATGGATACGGAGGGAAATTTGGAGTGCAGCAGGACCGCATGGACAAGGTGAGAGGGACCACAAAACAACTTGTGCTGGCAAATGAACTGTTAAATGAAGCTGCTTTGTCCCATGGAATTCCTACAAAGCACGTGTGAAGTGGTGATGGTGCAAAAGTACTATCGAATCTAACGAAAAAATCTCACCCCAAAGGTAATTTAGTAGCTATTTAAAACATAGTATTGAAGCATTTTGGATAGAGCGTTAGATTTTGGTTAAAGTATCATACAAAATTGAAAAGTAATTTTTAAGAGGGAGCGTGACAAGCCTTCTGCAGTTACTGCGAACTTAGGTTACCATCATTATTAAAAAAAATGAGAACTGAAACAGCTTAGCCATGTGTGTTCAAAAAACGTTCATACTAATTCATCTGGTTTTCAAATCTTTGTCCAGCAGGGAATAATTTTTCAAGTCTCTGAAGTTATTGTCATCATTTTAGTGTGAAAGATATGTAACAAACATGGTCCAAGATATATCTTCCTGGTGTCAGTTATAATAGGCTGTGGGCCTCATTGTTTGACTGTTACTTGATCTCTGAATCAATGCTGTGTGTAGCAGTTCATTGACAGGGTTCAGTCGCTGCCACAGACACACTTGACAGTGTTGACACACTTGTTGTCCTGATGGACCTTCTTTTCACCTCCACCTGCATCATCTTGTGCGGGGTGAAACTAGTTATGCTGTAGTTGTAGTCGTTCCTGCAGCTAAGCTAAACCAGCTTGCCTGATCCTGATTTGCATTACTAAAAATGCCCTAACATTTTGTAGCCTTTTATATTCAATAGCTCTTTTTGAAAACATGAGAAACCACTTTGCGCCTCTGCAGCGGTTTCTCTCATGTACAGTATCTCACAAAAGTGAGCACACCCCTCACATTTCTTCTAATATTTCATTATATATTTCCATGGGACAACACTGAGTCAGTGCACAGCTTGTATAACAGTGTAAATTTACTGTCCCCTTAAAATAACTCGACATACAGCCATTAATGTCTAAACTGCTGGCAAAAAAAGTGAGTACACCCCTAAGAAAAAATTTCCAAATTGGACCCAAAGTGTCAATATTTTGTGTGGCCACCATTATTTTCCAGCACTGCCTTAACCCTCTTTGGCATGGAGTTCACCAGAGCTTCACAGGTTGCAACTGGAACCCTCTTCCACTCATTCATGACAGCATCACAGAGCTGGTGAATATTAGAGTCCTTGCGCTCCTTCACCTTCCGTTTGAGGATGCCCCAAATAGGGTTTAAGTCTGGAGACATGCTTGGCCAGTCCATAACCTTTACCCTCAGCTTCTTTAGCAAGCCACTGGTCATCTTGGAGGTGTGTTTGGGGTCGTTATCATGTTGCAATACTGCCCTGCGGCCCAGTTTATGAAGGTTGAGTGCACGTGCTCAGCGTCATACACAGAGGTTGGCTTTGGAAAATAGACGTATGAGTGCTGCCAGCATTGCTGAAGCTTGAAGGGGTGGGGGGGTCAACCTGTCAGTGCTCAGACCATACGCCACCCACTGCATCATACTGGTCTGCATGGCTGTTGTAACAGAAGAAAGCCTATTCTAAAGATGATGCGCAAGAAACCCCACAAAAAGTTTGTTAAAGACAAGCAGACTACGAACATGGATTACTGCAACCATGTCCTGTGGTCTGATGAGATTGTGGGGCGGCAACCAGGTGAGGAGTACAAATACAAGTGTGTCTTGCCTAGAGTCAAGCATGGTGGTTGGAGTGTCAAGGTCTGGGGCTGAGTGCTTCCAGCACTGGGGATCTACAGTTCATTGAATTCTAACATGTACTGTGACATACTGAAGCAGAGCATGATCCCCGCCCTTCATAAACTGGGCCACTCACTTTTGTTGCCAGCAGTTTAGACATTAATGGCTGCGAGTTATTTTAAGGGGGCAGTACATTTACACTGTTATACAAGCTGTACACTGACTTCTTAACATTGTATCAAAGTGTCATTTATTCAGTGTTGTCCCATGGAAAGATATAATGAAATATTTGAAGAAATGTGAGGGGTATTCTCACTTTTGTGAGATACTGTACATCTCAGTCCGTGTGTGTTTGTGTGAACAGGCTGACTCAGTTGTGGCCATTTCACACTCTATAATCTTTTCTGGCAAGCTGGCCAGCCCATCCACACCTTTTCTCTCTCTGGGCTGTGTGGTCATTCCAGCGTGAATGTGATGACCGAGTGCTGTTTACAACACACTGTGTGCCACTGCGATGAGTCAGAAGTCACCACTTCAAACCGCTGGCTTTCATTCCAGCTGTACTTTTTTTCATGACCCCACCCCTCCACAAATTTTGCCTTACTGATGTTTTTCTTTTCTTTTCTGAAATTCTGCATTTTTCATGTTTCTCTTAACAGTCTGCTGTGGGTCACGAATACCAGAGCAAGTTGTCCAAGCACTGCTCCCAGACGGATACCTCAAAGGGTTTTGGAGGGAAGTTTGGAGTGCAAGCTGACCGCATTGACAAGGTATTTCCTGTGGCCGGCCACCACTTTCAAGTGCTAACGACATCTCCCTGATTTTAAACAGGATTTTGATTGATAAAAATGTTAAGCTCCAGCATAAGGAAATGGGCGGAGACAGTGAGATATAAACATGCACATACAGTGGTAAGTCAGTCAGAAGAGTAATTGTGTTGCTTCTTCCTCTCATTCCAGTCAGCTGTTGGGTTTGAGTATGCTGGCAAGACGGAGAAACATGCCTCGCAGAAAGGTGATGTCACAGCTTGGTGTTCTTTTTGCAAGACTGCTTCATCCCCAGATCACCTGTTAGTTTAGTTTGGAAGGTTTCTCTGAATAAATCCCAGTAATACACCACCAAACCAGGGTCATGGAACTAAATTCCCCATTCACTGGTCATACAGTATTAGTAATACATTTTTAAATTCACCATTTATGGTTACTATTTTTTATCAGCCAGTGTAACCTTTCAAATTGCTACAGATTAAGCATTTTTCAGCCACAGTCTGATGAGCATCTAGCTGGTGGCCAGTTGAACCCTGTGTGCTCCCGTTATGCTGATCAGAAGCTACTTGATCTTGCCAAGTTCCTACTGTGCACACAGACCTTATATGGAATATTTTAATTGTCTTGGCAAATGAAGCCGCTCTTTTTTGTCTTTGTTTTCCTGGCGTATTATTAATAACAGTGCAGTCTGTAAGTGTTACTACAGTGGTATGTTTCACTCTGTCACTCCAGCACATTATATTTCAAGTTGAAGCGCAAACTTGCCAAAACTTGCCATTTTCCCCCCTGTGGAGGATGGAAGTGGAGCTATGCTTTCTACATAGTATAAATAATAATGGATCATCAAAATAAACACATTCATATTAAAACTGAAATAAATTCCCTTTAGAAGTCTGATGTGCCTAAAAGCAAACAACTACAATATTTATGCATTGTACAATATAAACAGCTCTTTGGGTCAATGGTTGATTTTTAGCTTTCAGTATTTCAGTGTTGCCATCACCTTTTGTGTTGCCTTCATCCCCTCCACAGTACCCTGCACCCAAGTGCTGAGCAATTGCCCAATTCCAATCATTCCTCAGTATTACAACTTTATTTATTTGTATTGCACCGCTAGCATGACATTTTATTACACATCGTAGATTATATTCTACTTAAAAGATCTGCATGTAAACACGGCAGGACCTTGTATGATAAAGACATAATATGTCTGTGGCTTACTGCCAGTAAATGTTGAGGGAGAAGTTGGAATTGGGCTGCTTTGCTACACGTGCTTCCATGCTGCTTCACCCTGACCTTTGACCTTTGCCCCCCTGCTTTGCTGTGTAGACTACTCCACTGGGTTTGGGGGGCGATATGGAGTGCAGGCAGATCGTGTCGACCAGAGCGCAATGGGCTTCGATTACCAGGGCAAAACCGAGAAACACGAGTCCCAGAAAGGTTTGTCTAGATTTCCTGTCATGCGGCAATACCATTAACCCTGAGATGTTATGGAGTAAATGTGGTTAATGGACATACATTAACTTATACACACACAAACAAACTCATACAAACTACTTAGCCTGACATAGGAAACCAAGCTCCTAGCAGGTCCTGACTATTCATGTCATTTGGCATTTCTTCCTCATTCCTCCATTCCTCAGCCTTTACGTGCTTATAATGTTGCAAACATTGGCTTAATTGTCATTGTAGCTCGCTCAGTTGCTTGTGTGAAGTAACTCCCCCCCCGTGTCAAAAGAGACTTTTTTTTAATAATGTTTGTAAGATGTGGCACACACAGTACATTGGCCTCAGTGGAATTCAACAACTTGAAAGTGTTTTTTGACGTAGGTGGCCATTTTTTGAAATGCTGTCTCCTTTTGATGTTTTCCTGCTCCCTCCTCGTCTCAGATTCCAGGTGTTTGGCAAAGACTTGCCACTGCCTGCTGGTCTGTGGCTTGTGCATGACCCAGCTGGTTCTCTGGGGGAGTGGGATATTTGAACTATGCATACTTTTTACTTTTAAACAGGTTTATTTATATATATATATATATATCTTATATATATATATATATATATATATATATATATATATATATATATATATATATATATATATATATATATATATATATATATATATATATATATATATATATATATATATATATATATATATATATATATATATATATATATATATATATATATATATATATATATATCATATATATATATATATATATATATATATATATATATATATATATATATATATATATATATATATATATATATATATATATATATATATATATATATATATATATATATATATATATATATATATATATATATATATATATATATATATATATATATATATATATATATATATATATATATATATATATATATATATATATATATATATATATATATATATATATATATATATATATATATATATATATATATATATATATATATATATATATATATATATATATATATATATATATATATATATATATATATATATATATATATATATATATATATATATATATATATATATATATATATATATATATATATATCTCATATATATATCTCATATATATATATATATATATATATATCATATATATATATATAGAGATATATATCTATAGAGATATATATATATATATATATAGATAGATAGATAGATATCTAAGAATAAGTGAACTGCAAAAAAGTGTATATATATATCTGTTGTATACCTTAGGATAAACTGTACTGATAAACTGTGAGTCAAAAACATACACACATCTTATTTTATGGTGACCTTGTTGGTGGTGATAGACTTGTTTCACTCTTCACACCCTTTCCTGTCTTAATTTCTCCCTCGTCTTCTGCTCACTGGCAGATTATACCAAGGGCTTCGGCGGCAAATTTGGAGTGGAGACAGACAAGGTGGACAAGAGTGCTGTGGGCTTTGAGTACCAGGGCAAAACAGAGAGGCACGAGTCACAGAAAGGTTGGTATCATCATCTTCATAGGTACAGTCAATATGAAAAACACATTGACCACGTAATGATTGATGATCTCCCATCATTTATTGCCATTATGTACAATACTTACAATGTGACGGCTTCTATTGTTGCAGTAGCTTTAGCACTCAACTGATTTCAAATAAAGATGAGCTTCTGAGATTTGGTCAAACTACCGTATTTTCCGCACTATAAGCCGCACTGGACTATAAGCCGCAGGTGTTATAATGTTTAATTACCACATGTAAGAGTTTGTGCACAGAGGGGATTGTCGGGAAAGAGATGGCTGCTTGGGGAAGCTCCCATTTATTAACATTTCAACAAACAAGTTGCAAATTTGCATAACGTATTCAAGTGTTACCATTTAGTGCAACAGTAGCTACTAGGGATGGGCACGAGTGTTTTCGCTACTCGAGTGATCACTTGCATTCCTCGAGGATCAATCGATTCCTCGTTAAACTTTTTTCTATTTTTAGAACGCAACGCATCTATCTGCAGAATAACGGTTCACCGCAATAACGCGCTCAATGCTTATTGTCAAACAGTCACACTTGCCATATGATATAAAGGATTTTTTCCCACAAGTTTAAAACACATTTTCTTCACTGAAAGTAATTAAATGGACGGGCCACAATTTAAACCGATCGAGTAGAACTGCGGTGGGGAGAAAAAAAGAGGAAAAAAAGCATGGGCTGTAGTTGCAACAAAAAAGAAATGGCCTAAGTCACCATTTAAAATAAGAAGGGCAGAAAATAATATAAAATGATTGTCCTACAATTTAAATACATATAAATAACTCACCAACGCAGATAGATGTATATCCAACCGCGTAATGCTCACTCCGTGTCCTCATTAACAGAACGTTACACCGGTCTGTTTTTTAATCTTATCCCCATATTCCCTATTGAAGGCTTCTTAACTGTTGTTGGCTTGGAGCGAATGTGCCTGAAGTAAGCCTTGCTTCTTCTTTACTTTTCTTTCCAAGCGGAGAGCACTTTGCATGCTCACCTGGAGTCTACTCATTACTAACTGAGAGTAACAGGTGTCATCTCCCCTTTTTATAAACGTAACTTTATCATCTGCTTTGAAATAATTGGACAGTTATATTCCTGAAAATGTTCTGGAGAAGAGACTGCATTCAGCTCCGCGGTGCCGTGGAGAACAGGCTGCGCTGCGGTGGCACGGAGGTGGTAGTTATTTGCAGTTGCTGTTTTACACAACGCTCAGTTTATTGCACTTGCATCAAAATATTTAATTTTGTTAAACTTTATTTGATCTGTCTTGTGCCGTTTTGTACACGTATATAACATTTTAAAATAGGGCCGGCCCGACGGCCTAAAGGCTACAGACACAAAAAACAAAACAAAAAATCCACCAATCGAGTTCATTTGAAACGAGAAGTACTCGAGTACTCGATTACTAACGCCCATCCCTAGTAGCTACAGAACATATACTGTGCTGTGTAATAACAGGGTCGAAAAATGGGGAAAAAGTTGCGGCTTATAGTCCGAAAAGTACGGTAAAGTGAAACTTATAAATAATTTTACAACATTGGAAAACAAAAGATATACCAACATACCCTATTGGTAAAAACAGAAAGTACAAATACATTAACAGGGATATAAGGCTTATTAGCCACACTTCTTATCATAGTAGAATTTGTGTTTTTTTCCACTTAAACTGTTATTACTGAAAAAACTCTGCTGCTACATACCCAATTTTTTTTATACTTTCAAATGTTGACATTGGAAATCGTATACAAGATCACGCTCTAATAGCAAAACTTGGTGCAACTATGTAGTGACAATGTATTGCAAGACAAGCGTCCGTAAAAGTTAATCAAGTACAGTTAAAAAGATAAAATATCACAATTACTTGCAGTGTCTTGTTAATGGGTTTTATGTGTAGTGTGTTCCATTCCTAACCCTGTATGCATGTAGTTATATTCCTATCTAGTGAGTGCGCAACTATTTTTTTTGTTCATATATTCTAAATATCAGGACGCTTGACTTGAAGCCTGTCCCGACATGTTTGGACTCTCAGTTGCAACACACCTGAGCTGCTTTACCTGTAGCTTCTTGTCCGACACACCCACTCAGACTTTACTGCCTGATTGGCTAACTTCAATTTATCAACACTAGCTTATGTTGAAGGCATAGGTAACCTCAAGAATTCCCCACAATGCACCAGGCTATGTTTGCTACCTACGTTTGCATATGCTGTACTGGCTGCAAAACACTGGAGTTGAATGCTCTCATATCAAGGTCGGACATTTTTTTTGCACTAGAGTTGAAACATCCGGAGCATAAGACATAAGAAGTTGTAAAACTGCATGGATGAATTGATTGTGTTTATAAATATTAACGTCATGCAGCTGCTCCTATGATATATGAACACATTGAAATTCTGTGATCTTTGTTTAAAATCTTGGAGACATTTGTTGCACTCTAAATCTAAAACTTTCCATGTGTTTTAAAATTCGTAAAAAATCTTTTCTAGTTTTGAGCTAATTTGGACATCTGTGCTCTTCAGACATTAGTTGGTATTTCCCCATAATGACTAGAAATAGCATTTTGAAAACATACCAATATAACCAGTTTCTCAAAAGAATTTCCAGGGTATGTTTATCACTTTTCACTTATGCAATATAACATTGGTAACACTGTGTTCTTATCAATAGCATACATCCCTACTGCAGGTGATCCAACAACATTTGTCAATAACATGTATTAAGGTTAATGTCTACGGCTTTCTCTCTGTGTGTGATGTCTTTCTGCAGACTATGTGAAAGGCTTTGGGGGCAAGTTTGGTGTTCAGACGGACAGACAGGATAAATCAGCACTGGGCTGGGACCACCAAGAGAAACTACAGCTCCACGAGTCCCAGAAAGGTACTGGTTCTGATCGTTTAACCATTTAACCAGGAACGAGAACAAACACATTCTTATTTACAAAGACGGCCTGGCAAAAGACTAAAAGCCTATTTGAGAAGACGGTGGGGGCCGAAAAGAAGATCAAATTAAGTGTTAATAGGACAAACAACACACACCCCGATCATCCAAACACTTAATTCCCCTTTATTTGAAGAAGTTTTCAAACTGCTTATTATTTAGTAAACAAGTCATTGTCTTCTCTATTGTTAATCTGATACCAGGTTTAGGTAAAAATATGGAGAAGTGGCTCGACGATGTTAAAGTATAATAATTTTGATAAACAAGAATAGCTCTTTTCTCTACAAAATGGAATTTGGGCATTTTTAAAGAATGTTTTTGTAAAACTTCTTCATATTTCCTTTGTTAAACATATTCAACTGCTTATACTGTTTTAAACAAAAGAAGGAAAAGCTTAATAGACACACGTTTCTCTTGTTTACATGTTTTGAGATCAAAGCCTCCATTCCACTTTTGCTTGAACTTTGAACAGAGAATATCCACCAGACATCAGCCTTTACAAGCTGTCTGCTTTGAGTTTTGAACACAGTGTGTTTCACTGTGAAACTGTTCTTCCTGCTCAGCCCTGCACTTCAGCTCTGATGTGGTTTCATTGTGGCTTTGGATGTGGTCTTTCAGAGGTTGACAACTTCCTCAATGGTTAAAAAATAGCTTAAATAGAGGAAGTGAAGCCACAGCTCAGATTTGTATTTGCATGTCAGGCCTGTAGCTAATACTGTCACTCAAAGTAAATTAGAATAAGTGCTGTTGTAAAATAAAGTCTGTTGCTGAATCTAAATGGTTAAAACTGAAAGCTTTTTTTTCTGTTTTACATGAACCGTTTAGACATTATAAAAACCCTATGACATAGGAGAGAGTGGCCTAAGTTGTGCAACTTTTTTATCAAAGTGATTTTAAAGTGAGGCCTCAAATATGTACATATATTTCAGGAAGTTGTGCATCCCTGGCAATAAAAACTTTGGATCTGGAATAAACTGTTTAAGAAATATAGCTTTCGGAAAAAAAGTTGTCTTGTGGCACAACTTGCCCCCGGTGTGGTGTAAGTTGTGCCACAAGAGAGAATACCATGTGGTAAATTGTGCCATTGATATATATCTCATAAACTGTAATGCAAGACAAATCCACAAGACAATTACTTATTTAAGGTTTATTATTTAAGGTCACCCCTCAATTGGTCTCTCGAGGATAAATGAAAGTTAAATGAAATTAAAAATTTAAAGTAAATAAAGTAAATATTTTACAAAGATTGAAGGTAAATTTTCTTAAACAAGGCCTAGCAGATCTAGGTGGTTTTGCCTGCAAAGCTCACAATGACAAAGTCACCATTATCATCTTTCTGGCCATCTGAACTCTCATCAGTGGTGTCGTTAAGTGGAATGGAGATGTCAGTCTCTTCTGAGCTACTGTAGACAATCACTTTCTTTTTGGTGACCAGCGTATACAGCCATGCCACTGGCACAACTCTCAGAAATGTACTTCGCACTAGTTGCTCCGTGCTTGTGACTGCCACCTGACAAATGTGATTCCCCCTCCATTTCTGCCTTTAAATCAAGGCTCAAAACCCATCTTTACACCCTGGTTTTTCCTCTCAATTAACTATCTTACCTCTGCACTACTATCTTTGTTTATATTTGTGGACGTATGGGCTTTATGTCTTTTATTTTTATTATTGTTATTTTACCTTCATTGTTTATCTACTGAATGCACTTTGGACAGTGCAAACTGTCATAAATGTGCTTCTATAAATATATTTTACTTACTTACTTACTTATAACTCACATAGGCCCTTTGGCACAAATCACCCCAAGCCCAGAATTTTGGATAATAGGCATGATGCAGCAGTTTAGGGCTGACATCGAGCTAACTATATAGACACAAAGTGTAGCATACTAAAGCACTAAACCATGTGTCAAATGTTTTCAAATTTGTCTATAATTGTTCAGACACAATAATCAAAAAACCATGATCATGGAAATTTTACTTTGAAAGGTAAAAAACAGTTTTTTGAGCTTAAATGTGCTTATATCTTATTCCTTGTGTCTCCCTTCTTTACAGGATGAGTCAAATGGATGGCTCTTCTTAAATATGTGGTCACATTTCCAATTTCTTCTATGGTTTTCTAGAAACAAGGGATGGCACACTTCCCCAACTGCACAACTTAGGCCACTCTCCCCTACATCTTGTTTAAAATCCGGTATTTCTAAACACAGGAATTTATCATGTATAATAAAATTAAGATTTCCTTCAAATTTCCTCCCTTAAAACCATCATGTGTACCCTTGATGTAGCCTGGGCCTGCCCGGTGTATCATTAGCCCCTTTTACACAGCCAGTGAAAGCCGGGAATATGCCGGTGTTGCACCGAAAGCTGTGACCTGTCAGAATATGTGACCCAAGAGGGTGCTGTTCTTATTTCTTAACTGATTTCAATAGACTGTAGGCATATAACGACCCAGTCTCACAGTGAAATGTTTTAATACTTATGTTGGTCCACAGCTGAAAACATAGTCTCACAAAAACAGCCCTGCAATTGAGAGATTAAGTTATTTGCTTCCAATTTAAAATGATTGCGCAGTGGGAAAAGTATAGCCTACACATTTCACTGTGATGGATAACAAGGTTGGTTATTCACCTTTAAAAAAAAAACCAATCTGACCATTTCAGTGTCAATTTTGAGAAACTTCTACGATTTGCGCAATGGACCAACGTTTTTACATAGCCGATATTTCACTATGAGACTGGGTTAATCAATAAGAACAGCGCCCTCTAGGGTCACACATTCTGACAGGTCACAGCTTTCGGTGCAACACCGGCCTTTCGGCCCTTCGCCCTGCTGTTTAAATGCGACAGTTGCGGAACGAGGGAAGAAAGGTGCGAGAGATTGTTCCGGGAATTTTACTACCTCAGGGGGTAGTAAGATTCCCGACACAATCAGTTCCGCCTCTCTGTTTAAATGCTCCAGCTTGTTGTTGCGGAACAGGGGGGCGTTTGACATTCAACTTCCATAACCTACGTTCTAAACATGCGACCATGTTAGCAGTTGAAGGACGTGTGTTTAACATTAATCACGGCGGCCTGATGTCCCGTAAAAATCACCAAATAAAAGGAACGGCGTATAATCTATCTGATCATAAGGTCCGTTGCTCAATCCAAACCCCCGCGCTTAATTTTGCAGAGTGTATGAGTATATTTCTGCCCAGGAGAAGTTGTACAATGGGAAAGCTAGGCTAGGCTAAGTAAGGGATAAAGTATAGCGAACTGGTCACTTGCTAGAAATAAAGACCGACAAGCTAAAGCAGTCATTGCAAACCCACTAGGTTCCTATGTAACTAAAACGTAGTTCAGTACACCAGTAAATAGGAACGACCAAGGATACGACCAAGTAACGGGGGAATAGTCTGCTCGCCCTGCTAGACTGTCTGCTTCAGCTGACTGAAGGCTCCGGCTCAGCTGTTTGCCACAGAGCTACTGTTTTGCTAACACAACTCACGACTCGCACACTCTACAAATAATAATTCTAATCGGCCAATATGTTTAACAAGAGCTCCATCTAGCTAACAAAGCATTATACCTCAACATAAATAACACAATTCACGGAGAAAATTACTGCGGAACATTTACATTGCGGGCTGCAGCCTGAAGTTACTGTCTAACTGTCAATATGCGGCCAAACGTACTCGCATCGCCTTGACTGGATTCCGCCGCTGCTATTATTATCCTAAGTCTGAGCGTATATCCACACTTTATTCTGCCTACAGTAACGTGACTTCACACACTGTGTGTATGTTTATGTCTGATTGGCAGATCTCTGCCATCACAAAGAGACTCGCTCACAACCAGGGCTGCCAAGTTTCACCAAAAGTTTGGAGTGAGATTTTTTGGCCGAGGGACCCAAAACCGTGTCCTCTTTCCCACCCAATAATTTTTGCTAGTGTCCTGCAAGTTTATATATATTGTTCATAATAAATCAGAAATAAAAGACAATTGGAAAATGTGATAAAACATCAAAAATCTTATTAAAAGAAACAAATTCATGAATTGCAAAGTAGTAGGACAGGTTTTAATTAAACATTGGGTGTGGACACATTATAAGTGGGGGTCTGGGGCCCCCCCCCCCAGAAAATTTTGAGCATTAAACACTTAATTTCCTGCATTCTGGTGAATTTTTATGAAGCAATGTGTGCCTTTTCTGCATTCATTTTTATGTAAAGTAAAAGAGAACATTCACGGTTTCGCTGACACAAATTTAATTGAATAGCCTACAATGCATGTGTAGTGCTTTCAAATATCTCCTGTAGCCTATTGTTAAAACATTTGGTTAAACTGTAATAAAGGTAATTATTCTATATGTATTCAACATTGTATGGGTTATCCAATTATCCAATTTCAATTCACCATTATTATATTAAATCTTTGACACTTGATGTCTTCTCAGAACATATTTTTCCCACAGTAACCTCTAAGCTTAGTTACTCAATACATTCATTCAATTAATGTTGACAACATTTTAGAACAAATATGTGTTGGTGTGTCAACCAGCCCAATAACATAATGCAAAACAAGCTTCAAATCAGTCACTTCACTTGAATATATCAAGTGAAGTGACTGATTTGAATTAAGGTGTTCTTACCTCTTTGTTCATTTAAAGCTACTACGAGTAAGTCGGCACGTTGGCGACACCTTTGAACAAAAGCGGTAGTATTATTACGATGCCAGCTGTCGTGAAGCTGTTTTGTAGCTCGTGCAGGGAGTGCAAGATTCAAATAATCAGGTAGCAATATGGTGCGTGGCGTGTCCGTGTGTTGAAAGTGTGAGGGCACCGGACTCTTTTCGGCTCCGTGAGTCTATGGGTGACACAGCATCAACTAATGCCAGTAAGTGCTAAACACACCTGATTGCAATGAGTTGATGCATTGTCACCTCTCACGGAGCTGAACGAGTCCCCGTGTCCTCACACAAAGCGAATGAACGAGAGATGGCAGTTAGTTAGTATGGATCACGATGAGGTAATGTGTTTATGTTGTAAATAATGACTATTTCCGATGAATAATGGTCATCTGATGATGCTGGTGAGGCAAAGTAAACTTTGTTTTAGTAGGCTACCGCTCATTCATTTAGGAGTAAACACTGCAGTCTAGTTTCGCTGCGTGAAATTGTGTATACGTTGCTTGGCAACGCCCTCCCGCCCGACTATCACTCTCCCTTTTAGCTTTTCTTCATTGCATTTTCTTTTTTTTTCTTTTATGGTTCAGCCCCGTTATCAGTCATTATGACGACAAACAACTGTCTCAAACAAGGCTCCCGCTCCCCTTCCCTCACCTGGAGGGATAGGCTTCTCAATTCACTTTCCTGCGCCACGCTGAAATCTGTGACCAATACGGATATGTGACCATAGAGCATGCACGCGTGAACTGAAAATCGGACTAGGTGTACGACCAGATCAAATGCAGTAATAAAAACTATTTAAAAACGTCTTTCTTTGCACTGATGGTCTGGTTTGCTGTTAAAGGTAATTTATGATTATGAGAGGAAACATGAGGCTGTTTAAAAGATATTTAAATGTTACTCGTAGCCGCTTTAATACCGGCGTCCTTGTTGTCATTAATTTTCCATATTATTTGAACAAAGGGCTGATTAGAGTTGATATGCGTGTGTCCCACGACCAAAGCGTGAGACTTGGCCGCTCTGCTCACAACCAACCTGTCACACACACAGACACAGAGGTGAAGCAGATTGATTTTGTCAGTTTGGTTAACAGTCCTAGTGATGTTGGACTCAGCGCGTAGTGAGATCAACTGGCACATCGTGGGGACAGTAAAATACGGCCCTCTTACTGCAAGCTCCAGCACTTCTGCTCTCAATTCACCAGCCAGTGTTGTTGTTGTAAAGCAGCTGACCGGCGCGGCGCTAAATGTTTACGTCACACCTGACGCTGTTTACAAGCACCTCTTTCATTCCGGAGCGCTGTGTAAAAGGGGCTACTGATGGGCCAGCAGGCCGGCGTTGCTTGGTTCTGTGTAAATAACACAGAAGCAAGCAAAGCCGGCATTTTGGAGTGATGTTGTTCCGTCAAAATACCGCAATCTCTGTGTAAAAGGGGCTAGTGTCTCGATATGTTTGTCTATTTATATGTGTGTGTTTTTGTCTGTCCATATATGTGTATTATGTGTGTGTGTGTGTTATGTTGCAGACTATAAGCGTGGGTTTGGAGGGCAGTATGGGGTAGAGGTGGAGAAGCAGGACCAGTGTGCCCTGGGCTATGAGCACAAGGAGAGCCTGGCAAAGCACGAATCCCAGAAAGGCACATATACCTCCCTGAACACAGCATACTACCACCCCCCTCCCATTTCAAAAACCTCTCCCGATCCTTCCCCATCCCTCCTTCTAGCTTGATACGCCATCATCCTCAGTATTGGCTGTTTTTCTTTTAAAGTGACAGACACAAGCTTCTTTTTTCCTGACAGACGCACCCCTTCTGTCAGTAAACCTCCACGGTCCCTCAACCCCCTGACTGTTACACACCCTCCCGCCTCTGCAGCACCAACCCATTAACCAACAATATACGTAGATAAGCAGGTTTTTCTTTGTCTCACCCCAATTATAAATAAAAAACATATTTTTATAACATTCACTAACCTCTGGTGACATCCAGCCATGCAAATAGTCAGGTTCTCAAACTTCTGCCTCAATCCCAATTCCATTCCCCTCCATGAAATTTGGATGGCGAAAAGTGATGTTAACATCTTTTTTTTTTATTTTTTATTTTTTTTATATTTGACCAAAAACGTATTTCCAGTTAATTGGGATAACCCACAGACTAAATGGTCTTGCGTTTTCAACATGGATTTGTATACATTTTTAAATTTAAGAATTCTAAACACTTTTAATGACCTATTCTATCCACCATGACTTAAAGGCTGAGTATACATTTTTTAAATATAGTCTATCAATATAATAGATATTATATTTCAGTGGCATAACCAATATATATCTTAATGACAGCATTTCTAAGTGGGGAAATGTGTTTATTTATTTTGATGAACTGGTCCTTGTAATATGAGATACATATTCTACTTATAATATTATACTCATATTAGTCAATAGTTATGTTTGCTATTGTGTGTGTCAGGTCTGTGCTGCTCAGGTGTATCAAATGTCTGGTCCTAGCCCTTTTTGCTATTATTTCATTTATTTTAGATTGACCCTGCCACCCCTTATGTTTTCTAGCATTGCCACAATGCAACACTTGCTGTTTGTTTGCTTATGCACTTATCTAGTGCATGATTTCGTACTGCCACGGTGCATTTTATCAAGGCCTCCTGCTGAAACCACACAGTCATGGCTGATCTACGATGCAGAGATTGAAACAAGATGGCTGCTTGAACCCATCATGTCTGGCTTATGTTAAGATTCTCTTATCAGTCCCTCTGCTGTCGCTGTCTGTATTCAGTTATTTTTTGGTTTCCCCTCCCTACAGGTTTGCATGAGCAGCCCAACTTTTGATCCCAGCAGTTCTTCTGTTTATTGGTTCCTGCAAAACCAACCACAGTCTACTTCATCAAACTTTAGCGAAAAATAATGTTCAAATCTGATGCGTAATAGTAAAGTAGAATTCATTGCTGAAAAATAAACTGACTGTTTAAGGTCTTTGGAAAACAAGTTCTGATGATGTTGGCTGTGGTTGAGTTACTTATGTAAAACAGGAAGTGACCTTACCTATCTGCTTTTTTCTTACCAGATTATACCAAAGGATTTGGAGGGAAATTTGGCGTCCAGAATGACAGGATGGATAAGGTAAGGAGTGTGTACGTATTTTGTTGTACTCACTCAATCATCTGTAGAGAGCTCAGTCTGAAAATCTTTATTCTCTGGTTGACAGAGTGCAGGGACCTTTGAGGAGGTTGAGAAGCCGAGCTCAGCCTACCAGAAAACCAAACCTGTGGAAGCTGGTAAGAATTAATCAACATCGATAGTTCTGAGTCAGAACTTAAGGCGACGTCTGAACTCACCACATCATTTTCTGTCATTCTCTGATTTTTTTTTGTTGTTGTTGCCCTGGATAGCTGGCAGCGGCACAGGAAGCATCAAGGCGCGCTTTGAGAACATCGCCAGAGAGAAGGAGGAGGAGGACAAGAAGAGGGCCGAGGAGGAGCGAACACGTCGACAGGTAAAGGAGAAGCAGGAGCAGGAGGAGGCGCGCCGTAAGATAGAAGTGACTGCCAAGGCCCCCTCTCCCGTCCCCACTGCCAAGGCCAACTCTCCTGTCCCAGCTGCCAGTCCCAGTCCCAGCCCGACTCCACCGGTCCAGCCAGCTGCTGCTCCAGTCTTACAGGTGAGTCGTGGTGGTTTGTGTACGGTTCATCTCTATGTTGTCGACTGAAAGCTGAAGCTCAAAACGTGGAGTCAGTGTCCGTTTTGTTGTCAAAATCACGTTTTTTCTGTTGCTAGCTACAGTGGGCCCCATTTGTTTACATACCACTTTACAGAGCCTAGGCTGTGTATTAACACATTCTTTTTTTTCTTCAGTGCACACACAGTACGTACAGAGATATTGATTTTGACAACAAGCGTACTCCAGAATTTCTGACTCCACATTCAATTGTTTTGTTTTAGATTACAAGGGAAGAATTACCGTAATTTTCGGACTATAAGTCGCGACTTTTTCCCCATTTTTCGACTCTGTTATTACACAGCACAGTACATGTTCTTTAGCTAGCCTACTAGGGATGGCCGCCCCTATTTTAAAATGTTATATACGTGTACAAAACGGCACAAAACGGATAGAATAAAGAAAATTAAATATGTTTATGCAAGTGCAATAAACTGAGCGTTGTGTCAAACAGCAACTGCAAATAACTGCCACCTCCGTGCCACCGCAGCGCAGCCTGTGTTCTCCACTGCACCGCGGAGCTGAACACGGTCTCTCCTTAGAACATTTTCAGGAATATAACTGTCCAATTAGCCTATTTCAAAGCAGATGATAAAGTTGCGTTTATAAAAAGGGGAGATGACACCTGTTACTCTGTTAGTAATGAGTAGACTCCAGGTGAGCATGCAAGGTGCTCTCCGCTTGGAAAGAAAAGTAAAGAAGAAGCAAGGCTTACTTCAGGCACATTCGCTCCGAGCCATCAACAGTTAAGAAGCCTTCAATAGGGAATATGGGGATAAGATTCAAAAACCGACCGGTGTAACGTTCCGTTAATGAGGAATTAGTCGCGGTAATTAGCCTATTCACAGACACGGAGTGAGCATTACGCGGTTGGATATACAACTATCTGCTTTGCTGAGTTATTTATATGTATTTAAATTGTAGGACAATCATTTTATATTATTTGCTGCCGTTCTTATTTTAAATGGTGACTTAGGCTATTTTTTTGTTACAACTACAGCCCATGCTTCTCCCCACCGCAGACCTACTCGATCGGTTTAAATTGTGGCCTGTCTATTTAATTACTTTCAGTGAGGAAAAGGTGTTTTAAACTTGTGGAAAAAAATCATTAATATCATATGGCAACTGTGACAGTTTGACATAAGCATTGAGCGCTTTATTGCGTTACGTTCTAAAAATAGAAAAAAAGTTTAACGGGGAATCGATTGATCCTCGAGGAATGCAAGCGATCACACGAGTAGCGAAAACACTCGTGCCCATCCCTAGTAGCTACTGTTGCACTTGAATACGTTATGCAAATATGCAACTTGTTTGTTGAAATGTTAATAAATGGGAGCTTCCTCAAGCAACCATCTCTTTCCCGACAATCCCCTCTGTGCACAAACTCTTACATATGGTAATTAAACATTATAACACTTGCGGCTTATAGTCCAGTGCGGCTTATAGTGCGGAAAATACGGTAATGCAAAGATTCACCCACTGCTGTACTCATTATGCCAAGAGGAAGATGCTCTTTCAGACATGAACTTGGTTATCTAAATGTACTGACCATTTACAGTCATCTCATGTCAGATCAGTCAATTATTATTATACACCTGCAAACACTGTTGTATGAAAATGTATCGTGTTTTCCTGAAAACATGTAGCTTCATTGCATGTAGCGGTAGTCTTTGCAGAAGGACCTTTCACTGAAACAGATTGTGTTCTCCGTGTTAGAACACAGAGGAACCTGCTGCCGAGGAGAACGGAGAGCAGATGTATGAGGCGGAGCCACAGAGCCAGCAGGAGGAACTCTACCAGGAGGAGACCCCAGCAGCAGCAGGTCAAGCTCTTGGTTCATTTATGTCCGTGGTGACTTTTTGAATTGTATTCATTATAGTGTATATATGCTATAATTAATACAATACAACAGCACCACGAACTACATCCTCTGAAACATGAAACATACTACAGTTGAATCAACATTCAAAAAGAAAAAACATTGGAATTGATCAATCCAACAACCCGTGAGATACAGAACTTGAGATCCCATAGTCAGTGGTGTAGTATCTTATCTTTGACTAACAGACAATTGTCTTGTTGTCTTTCAGACGGCCAGCAGGAAGAGTATTGTGAGGATGCCGGGGTAACGGCGGTGGCCCTCTACGACTACCAAGCAGGTGAGGCCCAAAGCATTGAAGGACGTTGCAGCTGGGACACTGAAGGAAACAGCTTGGTCACATCAGCATTGATAAAAGCCAAATTTGTAACCCAAATCAATGTTTATGTATCGCCATAAAATAGTGGATCACTGTCTACGCAGAGCCGACCTTTGATGGGGAACCAGAGTATTAAAAAGTTCAAAATGGAGGAATCCTACTGCTCTGCAAATGTAGATGCCCCAGTCTCTGAATCATTTTGGCCTTGGTTTTGACACAACTAGCAACTTCCAATAGCAAACACTACAATATAATGTATTCCACTGAGCTTTCTGGTGTCGCAAACGGGAGCCCCTTTACCAGAATATGGTGGCTATTACACTTTTTTTTTTTTTTTGCAATTTAAGTCTGATCACTTTCAAAGTAAATCCGTACAACTTCCAACACAGCACAAGTCAGAATTGAATGCTGATGGATTATCAATAATAAATGTATGATCTCATGCTCATCTTTTGAAGGTGGAGTCCGTTTTTCTGGACAAAAAGTGATTTAGACAAGCATTCTCCAGAATTGCTGGCTCCACCTTTTTATTGCCATAAAATCCGTTATATGAACGTTGAAACACTGAGAGAAAGCGGCAATTGCTCATTTCCGATGCTGGAAACACACTTTTGATTTTCTGTTGATTGTTCAATGGTTTCAGCTCTAGGTCCCAACAATCAGGTTTTCCCTCATCACCTTAATTGTCCTCCATTTCTTTTCTCTTTTCAGCCGGTGAAGACGAGATATCCTTCGACCCCGATGACATCATCACCAACATCGAGATGATCGACGAGGGCTGGTGGCGAGGCGTGTGCCGAGGCGCTTACGGCCTTTTCCCCGCCAACTACGTGGAAGTTCGGCCGTGATAAGGCTCTGCCAAGACAACCTGTGTCCCTGTCCTTGTGCAACATAAGAAAATAGGAAGGAGACAATTTCCAACCCTCTTTCCTTTCCTTACTTTGGTCCTTTCTCTCCTACCTTCATCTTTGTGCTTCAATCCCATACGAGACATCCTCAGGTCTCCTAGCTGGCTTTCTTTTGCACCTTTTTGTTTTTTTTATCCCCCCTCTACTTTTTCCAAATTCACATTGTTTCTCAGAGGATGCATTATCTTACAATGGCTCAATAATACCAAGAGATATAGAAGTTATTATCTGGGCTTGAGAAAGGCTTTGCTGTGTTAAAGTAAAAGCTACAAAATACAGCTTTGCTGTTCAGATTAAGGCCGAAGGGGATTTATTAACCTCCTCCTGCTTCAGAGTAGCAGGTTACATATTGTAGCTTTTTATTTTTCCAGATACAGTGTTACAGTCTAGCTTCACTAGGTGTTGATCAGATATTGTTGCGTCTCCACACATGTTAGAGAGAAATTTTAGTCTCACCAAAGACCAGAGTAATGAGATTAATGAGCTTGAAATGTCTGAAATGAGTCTTGTGCACGGGGCTCAGAGTGCTCACTGTTCAGTTGCTCACCCTGTAAGCAGGAGCAGTTTAAAGTGGAAAGCAGCCCTCCACTTTGGATTATAATGTATATTGATGGCTATTTACTGTCCAGTGAGCCGAGCATGGACCAAAATACAGAACCCCTTTGCTTCATGGTCTGTCTGCATACATTTAGTTGTGTTGCTCTGACGTTCATGTTGTACGAATACCCTCTTTTTATCTGAACGCTTGCATTAGTTGTAGGGTTGGTTTATAAATGATCAGTAATCAGGTTTCCTTTTGTACTGATGTTAACCTTGTTCAAAGATTAACGGGGCCATAATGTCAAAAGACTTGGATCTCCAAAGTGGCAAATCACAAGCTAAACAAACACACACTACAGCTTAATTGTTGATACTGTGCTTAGAATTATGTACAGAGAGAGATCATGATGTATGATGCTTTGAAAAATAATAGATTTGAAAACATATTTTTGTTCCCTGTCACTGTGCTTTTCTTTGGATTGTGTATTTGTCTTGCTGCCGTGGATGTTCAGGTTTCCTGTCATAACGTGTTGATATGCACACGTGAGGTGTGGTGACGACTGCTCTGAAGCAGCTAACATCTCCCATCATGTCCGAACGGTGTGTGTTGACCTCAGAGTGAGTGACCATTTTAAAACAGGTGTGATTTATCATGAAGGGAAGAGACTTTGGTGTATTCTCCAAACACTAATTCTTTTCAACAGACGGCAGTGGTCTTTGGATCAGAGTAGTATAGATTAAATGTGTGAGGAATTCATTAAATTCATCTTTTGGGTTTTATAATAATAAAAAAGTGACCTTTTCAAATGCATTATTTTCATCTGTACCTCTGTCTGCTTGATTCACATCATTGCATACTTGTTTTTTTGTTTTGTTGTTTTTTTTTAGTTTCAATAAATAACTGATTGATGAGCTTGTTTGAAGTGCATTAATTATACTGTGAATATCTTATGTTAGTTCTAGATTTCAGGTTGCAGTTGTATTATTTTGATTTCCTTGAGCTGTTAATTAATTAACCTAACTATCATTTGTTTGACTACATTTTCAACCTGGGAAATGAAGCTGTTGAAAATGAAAAACAAAGATTTAATTGGCTGAAAATTAACCTTCAAGCTTAATAACTGATATTCACATATACTCCCCATACCCCAATAAAGGACACCTGTTGGCAAAAGGTGTTGCAGTAAGTAAGTTTAGAAATTAACCAACCAAATTAATGTAATTAGTCAAATAAGGGATGAGCGGTCAAACATGTTAAACTAACATTTCAACTGCTACTGTAACTTTTTGTAATTCACTTGAAACATGAATAAATTATCAGTAAGTACATATACAATATGTTAATTCCTGTTTTATGTCACTGCTATTACAAAAAAATATTGCATTTTTTACTCAAATATGTACTTGACAGCTTTGTGCTAAGGCACTGGTTCTAATTATATAATCCATACAATAGGTTATCTCCTGTGTAAGCACTTTTTTTGCTAAGGAAAATCTTTTTGTTACCTTATTTGAGAATTAAGTCCAGGATATCTACTGAGTAGGACAACTTTAAGTAGAAATACAACTTTAAAGTGCTCTCTGCTGGCCAAACTCTATTACCAAAGTAATATAGTGGTCTAGCTGGAGGTTTAATTACATCTTTGATATATACTGTACGTACAATGTCCCAGAAACAGCAAAATCCAAGTTTAGGAAATGTTGATGTTTTCCTTTCAGTGTACTTTTTCAAGTGCACTTTCTTTCTTTCTTTTTTACTACCATTTTAGTCTTATTTGTACAGGTTTAGAGATTTCTATCTCACAGATCCAACTTAATTAGAGTTGAATGGAATATTTTTGGTGGTTTCACAGCGATGAAAAATTGGACCTGCTTTTAACATAAGGAACCGTCCCAGTGACCGTTTTCATCACGGTCTGTCCACAAACTTTCCAGTGTTCCATTGTATTCAATTAATTGACACATTATTTTATAAATGGATTAACTTTGCAAGTCAGCGGAACTTTGTTTAACTGTTAGGTTGCAAACTGTCAACACATCTGTAAACTTAACAGATCATCATGAAATGGAACGTGTTCATTGTTAAAGGACTTCTCACTAATACATTGTGATTGAATGATAAAGTACACTTAAAGGCCATCTTAAAGTGAACTTAACCTTCTTAAAATATACATTTTATAAAAATAAGTTTGAATTATTAACTTGTATTCATAGGTTGGTGGACAACATGTTTACTTTTATACATTAGGAACTAGAGGAGTCTTAGTTTTATAATGTATATTTATATTAAATTATATTAATCAATAATGGCTATGAAAACAATGTATTGCGTTATGTTAAAATAAAGGTTGAATGCAAAAAAACTAGAAACCCTGTTACTGGTTACTGCGGCTAACCTTTTTTGTGGCACACTGCACGCTCAATATGTTCAACACATTCCCAAGATGTTGGAAATCAGCCAAAGAGCCAATACAAAAAACAAATGATATGAGCATTAGGGAATCTTCTCTCAGACACTCGCGTCTTTGTTCTGTTGATCTTCATCCCAAGTAAAATACAGTATGTCTGTGCTCTGATGGTCCTGCACTGGAAGGACTGAGAGAGATACAACACTAGTGCAATATTATATTTATTTCTTACAGTGAATTTTGGTTGCCATACAAGAAGTCTTGAGGATTCGAGGGGGGGGGGCAGGGGGAAGGAAGAGTGCAGTTACAGGAAAATTCTCTCTCTTTTCACTTCAGTAATTAGTTGACTCTATGATGATTCAGTAGCACAAAATTACAGCAACATAGAAAACATGAACACAATTCTTAGCACAAATTACTGAAAACATCTTAGCCTCTAAAAAGACTTTATCAAAGAATAAAATCTATTAATGAGAAAGAAAGAATAAGAAATAAGAAAAATAAAAAAATAAACAGTTGTTGGATGATGATAAAGGTGGGATCAGTGTTTTGAAGAGGGGTGGAAGTGGGTTTAGTGAGCCATGCCTAAACATGGCCTGTTGATGTTCTTTTAAAGATTTCTACTACATCTACTCAGCTCTACATTTCCACAGAGAAAACTGCTTAGCGACCTGTTGATCCGCATAAAGGAATCAACGGTCATAACTAATGTTTTTGGTGGATTTATGTATGTATACATGTATATATATATATAAAGTTCATATAGTTTCTTAACAAGATGGCCTGCGGATAAATAATATATGTATTTATTTATTTTTTAAATAATTTACAGGCTTTGCTCTTTTTATACACACACACTCTAGACTCAGATTTCCGTAGGTGAGAGAAGTCTAGTCAGGCAGATGGTGGTCGTCAGAAGATACCTGGGTTTCTTGGTCACTTGATAGGCCAAAATATCTTGTTACGTGTAGAGAGTGTATCTACGTTAGGCAATACATCATTAAAACACTGACAAGTGATGGCATCATGATAAGTAACTTTAAAATGGAAAAATAAAACACAACCAAGGAGATTCATTCAGAATAAATATTGCTTCTTACATAACCCATAAGTCTAATAATAATCACGTTGTTTTCATATTTTTAAATATATATAGTATTTTTTGTTTTTGGCAATCCACGCGTAAGTGTTGAACAGGTTGTGTTCAGACAACCTCTATAAAATTTCATAGAACTCTATACAAATCTTTAAAAATACTGTGCTTTACTACCCCCTCCGACACGCCACGTTTTTTTTTTTTTTTAATAAGTTACATGTTCAAACAGGAACAGGATTATAGCAGCATTGTCCCGTGCCAGCCTCTGTACGGGCTAATGTTCACAGAACACAGAGCTTGTGTATGTTTCATTTGTCCCCTGAAAAAGCTGCACCCACATGAAGCCCCAGAGTGTGATATTGAACCAAATAAGGGTGAACTTGCTCTAAAAAAACAATATATATTTCCAGACGCAGGGTTACTGTCGAGCACATATCAAACCACACTTGGTGTGTGCTCTGAAAGAATCTACTTCAAGATAAAAACACAAGCTCTTTTGTTTTCTCTACTGAGCTTTACATCCGACAGTGGTGCAGGTAGTGGGGGGAGGGAACGGTGAGCTATTTAAGACATCCTCTGCAGGATGACGGGGCGGATGAGACCACTGATTTGGTCCTCAGGTTAACTCTGGCAACTATAAGTCAACTTTCATAGAATTATTTCCTTTTTATTGTATTTAGTCTAAACCTTTTAATAGAGCTATACATATAATCAAATACAAATTTGTATCCTGTTAAACACTCTTATATACACACACACACACACACACACACACATTTCAACACATACTGTACTTCTACTTCCGACCAGCCTGCAATCATTGCTAGCACACATTTACATTTCCAGCTTTATCATTGCTGATTTTGTCTTAAATTGGATCCCCACGTGGATACGAAATATGGGACTAGGAGCAGCTCACAGTCCATGATTATCTACAAAAGATAAGAAATAGTTTCTATCCCTTTCTAATCTCACACAGGGCTCACTCTGATTAACATCTGCCGGCTTTGTCAGGTTATTCTCTGCTTTTTCTGCACAGTGTTTAGAGGGCAGGGCAAGGCATCAGGATTTACATGAACACGTAATTCAATATAAAACCCAGAAGCCATGGATTCTCCATCTGCTTGAAAAAGCCAAACGGTCCAGCGAGAGTTTGTGTCATCTGGCTGATATCGCTCGCATTGACCTGTTGTTAGGTACATTTATAAGAAAATATCTTGTGTATCTTCAGACAGAGACAATACACTTTATGTGGGGCTGAAAGTGTCAGCCTGCTTTGTTAATGCAGTGTTACATCAGCCTTCTTTATAAAAAGAAAACACTTCTTTGGGACACTGTTTGGAGATTTAATCTGATTTGAACTCAAATATGGTTAATGCTATCACATTTTTTATTTAGTCATTGAACACTTAGGGCCAGTTTCACAGACATGGATTAAGCCTAGTCCTGGACTAAATGGAATTTTGAATGGAGATTGTCCATTGAAAGTACAATTTAGTCCAGAACTAGGCTTAATCCATGTCTGCGAAACCGGCCCCTAGACTTTTAAATTGACAAATAAAAATGTACAAACATGTTCTGTTCATGCATTTCTCTGGAGAAACCTTAAGTATCCGCTCTTTAAATTTCTAGCGTTGAATTTTAGTTATTAAATAGGCTATTAGTTTGCTACTTTGCTTTGACTTTAACTTTATGTAATTTCAACTTGTTGGGCTCCAAAATGATTTCACATTGGATCTAAATTCAATACAATGCTATCAAACGACAGCTTTAAGAAGTTTGATATTTTGGGAAATACGCTTACCCTAACATAACGCATGGAAACAGAGGGAACAGCTAGGCAGCTGTGTGAATCTGTGCTGGCCTGTACTGTAGCCTACTTTAAGCCAACTGGTCAAATCGGCTTGTTTTAGTAATGTTTACCTGGTTTACCATCCTAGTTCAGTTTGTTACCATGGACACATTTGTTAATTAGCAGTAAATAAAGCACAGCTGAGGATGACGGGCTGTCTTCTTTCAGTCTTTATACCAAGATATTTAACAGCTCAGGCTTCATACTGAGCGTACAGACATGTGTGGAATCGATCTTCTCATTAAACTTGCAGCAAAACCAAAAATGCATTTCCCAGAATGTCAAACTATTTGCCTACTTTAAACATACCTTGCAATGCTCTCTCTTTATAAACCTCTACTTCTACCTCATTCACACGGGCGGGTGTTGGATACATTAGCATCACTGTGGGGTCACATGAATACCGTGTTCACCTGCTAATGGTAGTGCGGCGGGAGACTTGACAGAATGAAGAAAAGTACAAAAGTAAAGAACAGCTCTAGTTTTATATATTGTGACCTTAATAGCAGATCCATGGAAATAGCTAAACTGGCCTTAAAGATATTATGGGTAAACCATTCAAACACACACGCACATACAACTAGAAAGAAATGCCAAGAGTAACAGGTACGCTCTTTGTTGACAGACAAGCATGTTAAACCATTTCAAGGTGAGAATTCCTCCGGTCCAACATTTGTCTGTCTTGTACCTGGTGTCCTGGCCTTGGATGGTGGATATAGACTGGCAAGGGCCCTGCTACAGCGGAGCCCCTCTTCTGGTGACCACCTCTCTCCACGCTTTGCTCTCTCAGGAGAAGAAGGCCATGGCAGTATAGGTGTGTGTGTACATGCTTAGGGTGTGTATGTCTGAAAAGACAGTGTGCGTTCTCGTCTGTCAGTGTGCAGCACTGTGCATAAAGTGTGTGTATGTGTCTGTGTATGTGCATGGACATGAGATATTTTTTAAGTATTTGTTCCAACATGTCAGCTAATGTTCTTATTTTAACACAAACAGGTGAACGGCAAAAACATGGAGTCTATCTCAAATGTTTCTCTACAACCTTAGATGCACCCAGAAATATAACTCCGGTAGGACTCTAGTGAAGAAATATTATTCTCTGAACAAACTCTAGCAAAGATAGAAAAGGAGCAACGACCAGCTCAGCTGGTTTTTCATGCACCCACACTGGGTGTAAGGAAAAAGTCTTCAGTATTCCAAAGCAGTTGGGTGAGCACAAGTCTTTATGTGAAATAAACTTCCAGATAAGTATTTGTTTCCAGAGTAAACCACTATTCCAGAGTTTATTTTGTTTTCTGGTCAGTCCTTCATACTGGCCTCCTCTGCTTTCGATCTCCGTGATGTGACATAGCAGCTATTTCTTTGCTCTCTCCACTTGCAGTTCCACCTCATGACATCTCATGATCCCCTGATGCTCAGGTGGGACAGAGTGAGAGGCCGGACCAGACCGAAGCACAGAAATGAGGGGCAACGGAGGATGAGAGAGGACAAATACAGCAGAAGGCAGCATCAGCTTGGACAAAAACTTCCACCCAGTCCAGCACAACTCTGAGAGTATATGTCTGATGAAGAGATTGGTAAAAAGTGATAGGTAACACCTCACTCTCCTTCTGCCTGCTTGACTTCCCCACATCGCCCTCCCTCCCCCCTCTTGTCTCCTCTGCGGGGGCTTTATCTGTCCTGCAGCATTTTGAGGGCCCTCTCGATGTTCATGCGGTGGCCGACTCTGGTCACGCCCAGGTCTATCAGATCCTCCTTCTGCAGCGAGGCCAGGTGGGCACCCTCGATCTCGTTGTCCAGGAAGGCGTCCCTGTGCTCCCCCAGGTGGAGGCTCTCCAGCCAGTCGGCCACGTCGTGCTTGCTCCACAGCTCCACGGGCTTGGAGGCGAAGGGCTTCCCCGAGGCCGCCGACGCCTGCATCAGGGTGAGCGGCGAGGGGGAACGCGAGCTGCCGCTGCCGCCGCACGAGGAGCTGAGGCTGTAGGCGCCGCCGCTGCCCATCATGGGCGGCGTGGGCAGGCCGAAGACGTCCGTGAGGCTGGGAGACACACAGGGAGGCAGGGAGGAGCAGGGCGTCAGGGAGGAGGCCGAGTCCGGAGGGCTGCACGGGAGGGTCTGAGACGGGAGGCTGCTGGGAGGAGTGGAGCTGAGAGCGGCCGCAGCGTTGTTGTTGCGCATTCCTGAGTCTTCCATGGGAGGCCTGGAGGAGGAGGGGGGGACAGAGAGGACAAGATAACGCGTTAAGTCAGGACGAGACTGCTGAGGCTGCACAAGCACAAAGTGACCAAGGCAAAATAAAGTTTATTTATATAACAGAGATATTAAAAAAAAAGTTTTCCTTTTTCCTTTTTGTTTTTTTCTATACGTACTAAATGTATGTTCATTTATGTTTATGTCAGCACATCTGTGGGTTTTTTCTTCAAAAACTGATAAAGAGCTAAAGAGCACATTTCATGCAGGCAATTCAAAGTGCTTTACATAAAACATTTCAAAGAGAAAGGAAATAAATAGATGAATAACAGAGAGAGAGAGAGAGAGAACAATTGAAAACCATGGATGTACATGAAGAACACAATGAGCATAAAAGTCACTACATAGAATTTAAAAAATAAAATAAAATAAATTCGTAACATTGCTAAATTTGATGATTTTGGACCAGTGACCATATTTTTCAAAACACTTTTATTCATCGAGAGGGGATGGTCACATCAAGCTGTCCTGAACTTACACCAACAGCTGCCTGGAAGGAAGTCATTCTAAAAACATATGGGGTACAACCACTAAAAATGGTTGATGGTACATTTAAGGTTCATAAGATGCGTTACAATGGGCTAAAATGTTCAAAGTATGGTAGACTGGAGTTATGATGTGATGCTGCAGAATGAACAGTAGGGGGAATCACAGGCAAAACCTTTTTACCAAAGCTGCAGCAGCTGATTTGGAGGATGCATGTTAAACCATGACCGGAGCCTTTTTTATGTTTTACTCTTTATCAAGACATTTCAGTTAGAGTTACGTAACTATTTCCAATTTTTAATGTTCACATTTAATAGTCATTCCCCTGTAAAAAGTCAACTTGCACTTCTACTAACTATGCCACTCTTGGATTCATTTTCTCCATTCATACATCAAAGTTAAATCTGTATTTATTTATTTAGTTTCTTTCCATTAAATGACAATGTGTGAATCAAGAAAAAGAGTCATCCCTCACACACTGAGGACTAGACACATTTAGACAAAATATTAGTTAAAACCTTCATATGAACAGCAGGAAATCAGGGCCATATGATCTCTTATGATTTCTATTTTAAATCAGCTCAAACTCAAACACACACACACACACACACACACACACACACACACACACACACACACACACACACACACACACACACACACAGCCACACACACACCAAGGAATCAAAATAAAAGCTGTTTGGTATTATTTCAAAAAAGTAACTTAAAGCGGCTACGAGTAACATTTAATTATCTTTTAAACAGCCTCATGTTTCCTCTGATAATCATAAATTACCTTTAACAGCAAACGAGACCATCAGTGCAAAGAAAGACGTTTTTAAATAGTTTTTATTACTGCTTTTGGTCTGGTCGCACACCCAGTCCGATTTTCGGTTCGCTCGTGCAGGCTCTATGGTCACTTATCCGTATTGGTCGCAGATTTCAGTGTGGCGCAGCAACGTGAATTGAGAAGCCTATCCCTCCAGGTGAGGGAAGGGGAGCGGGAGCCTTGTTTGATACAGTTATTTGTCGTCATAATGACTGATAACGGGGCTGAACCATCAAAGAAAAAAAAGAAAATGCAATGAAGAAAAGCCAAAAGGGAGAGTGATATAGGCTACGGGGGACGAGGGCGTTGCCAAGCAACGTGTATACAATTTCACGAGAGCGAAACTAGACTGCAGTGTTTACTCCTAAATGAATGAGTGGTTGGTACTAACACAAAGTTTGCTTTGCTTCACCATCATCAGATAACCATTATCTGAAATAGTCATCAACAACACAAACACATTACCTCATCGTGATCCATACTAACTGCCGTCTCTAGTTCATTCGCTTTCTGTGAGGACACGTTCAGCTCCGTGAGAGAGAGAGTAGGTGAACCTGCATCAACTCATTGCAATCAGGTGCGTGTGGCAGTGACTGGCATTAGTTCATGCAGTGTCAAAACCACTCTCACGGAGCCGAAAAGAGTCCTCACACTTTCAACACACGGACATGCGCTATATTGCTCCCTTCTCAGTTCACACTCACGCGCCTGGCACGCGCTAGAAAACAGCTTTGCGACAGCGGGCGTCGTAAAAATACAACCGCTTTTGTCCAAAGGGGACGCCAACGTGCCATGTTACTCGTAATGGCTTTAACACTAAGGAATTTCCTCGATAAAATAAAGCTTGCATAACTGTGTTTCCCTCAAATGTACAGGAGAGGCTAGACCAAAAGCCGCTTACAGTGTAAACTCCCAGTTAATAATATGTGTAATGGTTCATTACATCCATGTGAAATGATGACTGCAGCAGCTGCAACAAAGACTGAATGCAGGCTTCCAGGTGCATAAAGCCGCAGCATGCTGAGTGTCCTGCGGCAGTCAATCCACCCACTGGCTCTTAATGGATGGATGTGTACAACTACATGGGGAGGGGAACGTTAGCCACTCTAACCTTTTTATAGACTTAGCAGTATGAAGGGAAACAGTAATAAAATATTGAAGCAACCGTTTCCTCTCTGAGAAATATATATCATCAGCAAAGAAGTATATCTTGTATATATTTTTTTACACTTCATTCAAATAAAACAGTGACAACCCTTGACATTTATTACTGACAGTGTTTAGGAATAAAGGCTGGATACTTATTTGGCATTATGGCATTATTTAAAGAGTAACTTAACACTACATCTACTCTTTTGAGTTGGTTAATTATACAACTTCTTATACCATACATTATATATATATTATAAATATATTTGTTTCCAGTTCATAATAATACTCTAGTCTGGATCAGAGGACAACTGTCCACCCCTGCAAGGGATCAAAAAGTAAATCATTGGGGTTCCAAAATTATCAATGCGTCACGAATAAAGAAAAATAATGTTTTACAAACCGAAATGATTTCAATTATTTTTCAAACGCTTCTCCGGCCTGTTTTTATTTTCTTCGAGGAGATACAAATTGGTTTACTTCTTTAGTTTAACTTTTTAAAACTCAAAGACACATTCAACGTTAAGGAGAGGTCACACAAGCAGACATTATAGAAACGTCTGGTGATACAGTTTGATTGTTAAAAAACTAAAGTGAACAGCTATTTTAGAAAATGACTGAGCATTCAAGAAATATATATGATACTGTATACTGTATTTGCGAGCCACTATTCATATTTGTGTCTTCAGAAGGAACTAAAGTAACGGAGGCTGAGAGTAGATCTAAGGGTAGGGAAGTCAGAAAATATTGAGAAAATTATAAAACAACAGACTTATCCAAACTAAAACAGCATGTTATGTTGCTTTTGTACAGGAGCGTAGAACATCAGATGAAAGTATATATTTTGCAAACATAAAACTCACTGTTATTGTTGCCACCGCTAGATTTGGCAGCTCAAATGAGCCAATTATTAAAACGAAAACAGCTCTCAATGAAACAAATTCGAAACAAGTCCCACCACAGTAAGCAAAATCACAGAATCATGTGTATCTTGGGAGTGTGTGCAAGAACGAATGAGTCAGAGACATCACCCTCACATGATCTGCTGCCCCACAAGAAGGGATGGGATGGATGTGCTGATTGGATGTGTGACACACACAGACACTTGGACACAACATAACACACAACACACCATGCAGAATGATTGCACCTTTCTTCAACTTCCCCCTAAAGGATTTTGTTCCCTGACTGTTCGGAGCTAAGGGCATAAAACAGGCCAAATCTGACCTCCACACTCTCAAGTTGACTTTTTCCACCAACTGTGAGATGCTACATGTAGCCTAAATATCGCTCTTTCCCACTTGAAACATATGGAACAGCCCGAGGGGAAGTGAAGGGGACCATTCTGCAAAAAAATGGAATGGGGCCATTTTGAAAAGTGCTGCTAAGCTTTGCTTAGTGTAAAAAACTTACATCTCTCTTCACTTTTCAACACCGGCTTCTCCACCGGAAATCGTGTGGGATGGATGGAAGTCATGACAAGGAGACAGAGGACAACATAAGACATGTGACAAACAACATGAAGGAACAAACACAAACACACACACAAAAAAGGAACACATGGGCAATGCATGGAAGAACATTTTTATGACCTGAATCTCTGTCATCACTCCTGAGTCCTGCAAAGCACTTTTCTACCAACTTTCCCTCCTATTCTGTTTCATGATGTCTCACAACATTTTGATGACATTTTGATGTAATGACAGGTCAGACTCTACAGTTGCTCTCCCCAAAAAACACAGATGCTTAAAAATACTCAAACTGCAAGAGATCTGCCAAAGCATTTCTCTAATTGGTATCCTGGTTTTCTATTCTATTAAAAACGTTTTGTGTTCCAGCAGATGAATCTATGTGAAAAGAATGTAATTGCATATTAGACTAATTAGCACAGGGCCTCGTTTAGCTTCTCTGACCTTATTACCATTTCTTGCAGCTAAAAGTCACTATAACAAAAGAGGATGTGCTATGACATGCATTTCATTAAGGCTGCTGACAGCAAACCAGATTCTTCCAGATAAAGCACTATTCATGTCCACAAGGGCCTGGGAGTAATCAATGCAGCATCATTCATTGAGTGGTCTGTTAAAATGATGGCCAGATGATGATGCCAAAAACAAATACTATGTCAGTATTATGTCAAAAGGTTTGGGGATCAATACAAATCATTTGACCCCATTCTCTGTGGACTGTGGAAAGAAATAAGGGCAATACCATTACTATTTCAACCTGGACCAAAGTGATGGAAGCCCTGCCTGACATTGCCAGCCATGTCACCTACAAATGAAAAGTTGATATGTAGCTTTGAGAAAGTTTTAAAAAACAAACTGAAGATAGAAACACCTTGTGATGATGATTGGACTGAGCATGTGATGAGTATTTATGTAATGGGGAGGTTCACTTAGAACTTGAGAATCCAAAGGGAAACATTGGCTGAGAACTAATATTCCCTTGTTCTCTCAAATGGGAGGATTTAGTGCCTTTGCCTGTCAGTCAGTTTCATTTCTGGGAAACCTGACATGCGCATTTTCTCACTATCATTTTGATATAATTGCCAAGACAAACTCCCCCAGCACCCCCACGCACACACACACAAGTAAAGTTAGCACGTGTCCCTCTCTGGCCTTCACCACAGGAGAACTCGCTCTCCAACAGCTGAGGAGCTTGAGAGGAAAGTGATGCAGTGCTATTGATATCTATGGTGGGAGACCTACCTCGCCTTCATCACGCCTACACATCGCATGACTTCCTGCTTCTTTCAAGCACACACCAGCTCACGCATACAGGGCCGCATTCACACGCTGCCTTTATTTATAGTAAGCTTGAACGCGTGTAAGCACACACACACACACACACACACACACACACACACACACACACACACACACACACACACACACACAGGCTGACTCGGCTGTGTTGGGTTACATAACGTTGCCCTACTAAAGCAGCATGGCACGTGACCTGCGTGAGATGATGTTGAACTCTGCTGAGGGTTAGGCCTGCCAGCCTCTTGCTCCATCTCTCTCAAACATACGCACACATGCACAGACGCACACAACCCTCCCCCGACTCAGACTGACATCACTGCAGGCCTCAAGGCTGCTCTCATCAGTTGGTTGCTAGGCAACCCTTTCGTCCACGAGCACAACCAACGCACATTTAATCTGGGAGGCAAAGAGACAGGGATAGAAAAAAAAGAAAAAGAGAGGAAAAAATAAAAGATAAATGTCCAAAGGGGTAACTCTGATGTTACCACTGGTGCTGAGGCTGATTCCAACATATTGAGGAAGAATGGGTGAAAAACAAACGAGAGAGAGAGAGTTGGAGATTGCGCACAAGCGCAAGAGAGCAAAGGATGGAGTGAGCGAGTGAAAGAGAGGGAGAGCATGTGTGGATCTAGGCCATCTTATGGGCATCTCAGTTGCCATCTGTTTGACGCTCTCAGAAGCAGGACCACCTTTAGCCTCCGCAGGCCTCTTCATCTGACGGGCTGCCCCCTAGCTGCACGTCTCTAGCTCCCTACAACCTTATCATCTGCTGCGGTGCCTGGCAATCCTCTCCACAGAACAAAGTAGAGCAACACGGAAAACAAACAAAAAACCTCTGAGCAGGGAGGCAGATAATCAGAGACCCCCAGTGGCATACAAGTGAGTGGGGTTTAAACTACATCTGACATGACAAACACACACACACCCTTCACAGTAACAATCCAAACAACCAGATTACAAGCAATTAACTGATTTTAGCAGGATGTTATTTGCCGATTTTGGAATGAGAGGATGATGCAGCCACACCAGAGCAGAATGAGATCTGGTTGTGTTATCCCAGAGTGAACCAGTTACTGAATTAAACCAAGCTAATCGGACTAATCAATAATTCCTCAAACTAACATCCGTCACTTCAATTGTAGGTATTTGCCTGGAACATCTTCTCAACATTAAGTGACAGTCAGTCTGGCTCCATCAAACTCAGGTGTCAAAATCCAAAGAAATAGTTTTCCGGCTTCAGACACTATTTACCTACACATCTTTTAATTGAAGTAACAATTCTTGGTTTTACATTACCTTTGTTTAAATGTTGATTCCAGCTGAAGTCAATTCAAATGTTCTAGGGCTACAAACAACATTTACATTTGGTCACTTCATGCCTCTAGGGCAGATCAAAAATAGCAAAGTGTCAACGCGTCCAAAAAGCAATATACAATGCTTTCTTGCCAGATGCAGAATCTCTCTTGCTGTCTGCCTTGCCAAGATGTTGATGTAAGTTTTACTCCTCCCAAGTGTAACAATGACAGAAGGCTGTCTGTGGAACTATCCACCAGAGTGCCCTTACTTCTGTTGTAATGGCATAAACGTTGTGCCCAATTAAATGACCGTAGCCTACATGCCATATATGCCTGTCAGTCAGTTTGACCATCTGAGTTGATCAGCGGTGGTCGAGTGGAAACTAGAGACACCTTTGTCTCTATCGTAATAAGTCCTTGTACTGTTTTTGTATTGTTAGCTAGGTAGCTAAACAGGTTGTGATGTAATTAAAATGGCAAACCCCTATGTTTTCAAGAGTTTCAGGTATATGACCACCACTCTCTGGACTGGAGTAGTGCCAACTCCAATTTGCATGCAGCTGGGGAAACCCAAGACAAATCAGATTGGTGATGTAGTTAACAGACCAGCACATTTGTGATTAAATTAATGTGTGGTTATGCCGGATACCAAGTACTTTAAGCTTTTCTTTTCCCTCATTCTATTTTTCCCATTTGAATCACTTTTATGCTTCTTTCTGTTGTTGATTTTATGTTTTTTTTCATAGCACATCAAGTTCATTAGCAATGAAATGTGCTATATGCAGTATATATATATACTGTATAGTTGCCTTTCCTTTGATTACGATTTTGACTGCTGTTTTCTACCTGTGAATTCACAGCACCATTTTTCGACCTCTGTTGGCACATTCTTACGCTAATCAAGAGGCTCCAAATCCATCTTGTAATTGTTAATTAAAGCTGTTTTGGATTTTTTATTTTTGGTTACGAATTTGCAGATCACATTTGCAATAATTCTGACATGAGTTGCATGACCTTAAAATAGCAACAAAAAGCCCATCAATGGTTTCTGCTTTCTAGTAGTCATAAGAAGTTTCTCTGTGCAAGACAAATCCCTCAGTTAAAAAATGCTTGGGGGGAAATAAACAGTTTACTTTGAGAGGCTGCCAACTGCATGCAGCTGATACCTTAGTGCCATAAAGAAACCAACAGTACAGAGAGACAACCAGTTAACTCTTCAATATTATAGGAAAAGCAACTTTTGCATAAAAAGATAAATTTGATATGTATACTGTTACATTATGACCGGTATAAGACCAAACATAATGCCATGGTAAAGTCATTTACTAATACAAGGCCGATCCATTATGAATTTTGTAGAATAATACATTTGGTATCCTATCTTTTATTATCATAAATCCTAAAACAAGCTACCGTAAAATCTTATCTTCTGCATTATTTCTTAGGCATTCTACTCAATAGGAGCATCATGTCTACACACAGACAGACAAGCAGACAACAAAGTCAGTGCACTCATAAAAGTGGAACCTGGGCTTTGGCTTTGGCTTTGGCGTAGCGTAGCGTTGCGTGGCAGCAGCTGATGGAACTTACCTGGAAAGATGATAGACACAGAAGGCATGGAGAAAGAAGAGGTGAAGGGACTACAGGAGACTGTAGAAAATGGGGATGAAGATGGAGAGGCGTGAGCTGAAAATGAAATGAGTACAAGGTGTAAAGGTCAACAGACATGACTTTGAACTGCGGAAGATGAAAATGAGGAAAAACGTGTGGCATGAGGCGTGAAGGGGGGTAGACAAGGTCGGACATAAGCATCTGCTGGGATTCTCACTGCAATTACCAGTTTATTAGATCAGAAAGCACACACACACAAATAAATCCACTCTTTCACTATGCTCTATACACACTCTTTGATGAGCGATGGGACCATTCATGCAAAATGCATGTGAGCAGTGAATTATTTATTGTGCCCCCCCCCCTTTTCATACAGGGGATATGTGAGTTTAAAAACCATGAGCTGAGCTGGTTCAGGTGCAGGGTCAATCAAAATGCTGTCCCAGTTACGGCAATTTGACTCCTGCATGTCCTGATCTGAAACAGGAAAACAATCTATCTCTACCAAATCTACCATCCCCTAATCCTACCCGTCAACATCAACATCATAAACAGCAATCACGTTCATATTTATGATTCACTTGAGAAATTTAACAGTATAAACAGAGGATCCAACTTCATTATGAATCTATGACGCACAAACTTAAACTGATACAACAAACAAAAAAACATGCAGTAATTATTTTTTGACGAACAACAGCTTCAAGACGTCTTGCTGTGACGTTGCCAGTTTTGGCATCATGATGCAAATAATACATGTGTGAATAACCTTGAACTTAAGCTCATACATCCCTGCAGCATCAAACAGAAACAAACTATAATCAACAAAATATAATTGACAACCAGATCATAAAACAGAAAACAGTGTCTTCCCAACATCAAACTTATAAGTATAATCAATGATGGGAGAGCAGTGGATCAGCTCATAGTCCCTATACAAATTATATGACAGTTTTCACTTGATGTATCACAAAACCAGGGTAAATAAAACCCAAATGATATCATGCAAGGAGTACATGAGAACAATATTTGTTGTATCTTGGGTAAACCAAACCTGTAAATACATCCATGGCCTTTTAAAAAATGTGTAGGAAACTCTTACAACTCAACAAAAAATCCTCCCTGACACAATGGCTGTATTCAGAACGCAAACCACGGACACTGTTACATGCATATTCAATTGGAATATTGGCATGAAATGACCTTCTTGCTATTAGATCTGGGACTGAAGTTGACACATTGAAATCAGAAGAAAATTGCTTAAAATGAAGAAACCACAGTCGTTAATGGTTGACTTATCACTTACCTTGTACCGAAGGCCCCCCTAGTCCCTGTGGGGGAGTCAAGGCCTTCTGATGGCTTGGCTGGCCTGTCTCGATTCATTTGCTGCAGAATGGAGCTCAGCTCGGTGATAACTGTGTTCTTTCCGTCAGGTGTGGATGGTGGGCTGCGCAGTTCAGGGGGCTGATCACCCCACAACTTGGATGTCCTATTAGTCGGAGTCCTAGGAGGTTCTGAGGAGGAAGGGGGAGGGGCAGGGGCCTGAGGTGGTGTCCCATAGGACTCTGGGGGCTCTTCAATGAGCGCATCATGATAAAGGGATGTTCTGTTGATGACAGACTTGCCCTTGGGTTTGGGTGGCACTGGGGGACGATCCACCATAAAGGCTTGCCCGTCTGCGCTGGCATAGAGGCTCTCCAGAGCGCTGTCGCAGAAGCCTCCCTCTGACGACAGGGTGGAGATGCTGGAAACGGTGCTGGTGGTATCCATGTGCTGAGGATCCCCACTACTGCGGCTGTCTACCTCTTCGATGCCCGAGTCACCCACCCCCGAGTCTGGATCAGGTGGAGGAGGAGGATATGAGGGTGGCATGCTGTTTGCCACCCGTTTGTGTTGATCAGTGAGAGATGGTGGAGCATGAGCGTTGTATGGGGGTAGAGCATGCCCACCATTCCGTCTCTGTAGCTGAAGCATCTCTGCAATAGCACTAGCCTGGTCATCAGGAATATCAATACTGTTGGCAAACTCCAACGGTGGGGGGAGGGGCTCTGAGAATTCAAAATCGTCATCGATGTCAACTGAAGCCAGAGGAGGAGGGGGGATGCGGAAGCCCACCTTCACTGGTTCATCCATGGACTCGCCTAAGGGAATGCTCCTCCCCCGTGATGAAGTTGGCTGTGGATTAGACATTTTTGGAGTATTTAAGGGATCGGGATGATTGGGGTCTTTCAACTCAGATGGCCTATTGCTGTCCTGCCCCTCTGCCTCTTGGTTGTTTCCCTTGTTGCTTGCTTCTGTGCTGGTGTGGACCATCAACAGTCCGGCTGCCACATCCGCTGGCGCGCTTTTTCTCTCCTCAACTTTCTGATGTTGCCTTTCTTCCCGTGTCCCATCAGAATCATACTTCTGCTCCGTCATCTGCCTTCGCAGGCCGCCCCGGCCGGGCCGATCTATAGTGGCTTTAGAGATGGCAGCAAAACTTGTCTCAATCCCGGAGCGTAGTTTGGTGTCGATAAACAGCGGTTGGTTGAGGTCTGGTTTGTGGCTTGGCTGAATCGGGAGGGACTGGGCTTCATGCTTGGGGGATTCCTGAACCAGATGAGGATTTTGTGGCTGATTCTGAGGATGGTTTTGTTGTTCCTTCATGGCCCGGTCACGAGCTGCCAGGGCCAGAGCTAGGGGCGAATTAGGGTCCAAGGGTTTGCCGGTTACAGGATGGAGGTAGGTCCCATTGGCCCTGTAGTGGCTCTTAGGAGGAGTGGCTGGGAGACTAACAGGACTGTCCAAGTTGGGACACTGCCCTGTTCTGGTGTTTAGAGGCTCCCGCACCACTATGGGTTCAGGAGTGTTGAAATCTGTCATGTTACCACTACCGCCCCCAACAGGCGGCCCAAGCCTGGCTTGTGGGGGAGCCAATATCCTTCGAAGCCGCTCATCGCTACTGAACATGCCCTCATCGATCGACTTGGACTGACGTAGGCGAGGAGTTGGTGTGGGACCGCTGAATTCGTCATCCCCCATGTCTATTGACTGGAAGGTAATTGAATGCTTTCTTGCCTCTAGCCTCTTCTCCCGGTCGCGTACTGCCCCGGCAATAGCTGCTGCAAAGGGGTTGCTTAGAGACATTAGGTCTCCAGGACGCAAACCTCCGCTTCCAGTGGGAGTAAGGGATGGGTGTTCAGGGGTGGTGGGCTCTATCTCCATACTGCTACCCTGGCTGCTCTTCCCACTGCTGCTGGTGGAGGGCTCTTTTACGATGATGGTGGGGATGGGGATGGAGGAGCATGTTCGCTCTACAGGCGTGGTAGGCATGGAAACAGGGCGTGAGGGGCTTGCTGGCATGCGACAGGTTTTCTCTGGACTGTCCTCGACATTGGGCTGCTTGACCAACATGCCCTTCCGTCGAGCCGGTTTGGCTGGCACATACAGTGTTCTACTGCCCACTTCGGAGTAAGGGTTCTCCGGCACTGGCGCGCGCCCACGAGTGCGTGTGCTCTCAAAATGCTCTGAGCTCTGGCGGAAATAGCCACGCCTTAACGTACCAGCGTCGGTGGTTCGCCTAATGGTCGTCACTGCATTGGGCGAGTTCTGTGTGAAGCTGGGTCGTGTGGTGCCATAGTTCCTTGTTGTAGAGCCAGCAGGTGGTGAAGGAGGTGAAATGGCTGGGGGAGGAGGGATGTCTTCTGAAGTGTCGGGCATAGAGAGGCTGCGGGCGAACTTGAGATGGGGAGGTGCGAGGTATCCCTGTTTGTCATCTTCTGCTGAACCTTGGAGAAATGGAGAAGAAAGAAAAATAATGTGAGGACCTTCATGAGACATCCAATTGTTTTCTTCTACTACAGCCTCTTCTTTCAACAGGAATAGTCTCATTCAATGATAATCCCGTTCCTGAATTTTTTTGGGGGGCATTTTTATGCTTTATTGATAGTGCAGAGAGACAGAGGTGAAATGGGGCAGAGAGGAGAGTGACATGCAGAGAACGACCGCGGGCGGGAATCGAACCCGGGTCTGCTGCTGGGCGCGGCCTGGGGGGGACGCCCTACGGAGGTTCCTGAAATTTGCGCAAATATCTTTTCTTTTGTAAGTTCCCAGGTGATTTAGTTTGACCAATACAAAGTCACCAATTTAAATATTGAAACAGAAATAAGGACTAAAATAAAAAAAATAAATTAAAGGCTGAATGCTTGATTAAAATCTATCAAAAGATCAAAAGAGTAGTAAAGGATGAATTATGGGAGTTATGCACATAAAAAGTGGGTCAAGTAAAATGGTCTTAAATAAAAACATATAGGGGAGAACGGGGGAATCTCAGGCATCGGGTAATGTGAGCCACCCCCTGTATCTAGGCAATGGAAAGCATTTTTGGTCATGTGAGATATATGTTTTGAAGCCCCTCTCATTTCCCCATTGCCCTGAAAGAGAGGACCTCATGGTGCTGTGGTAAGCATGTTTTTTTCACCAAAATAGGTATTTTGCATGTAAAAGTAAATGTTCTTGCTGTCAACTTAATCAACTGTTGTGCCAAAGCAAATATATTCAAGTATTCAACATATAAAAACCATGTGATGATATTAGCTAAAGATTAGCCTGAAATGCTAAGAGAGGTAGTTTTTTCTCAAATTGTGGTGGTGGGGGAAAGTGAGCCAAATGCTGTGGGGGAAAGTGAGCCACTGTCTCACTTTCCCCCACCATGAGGCACAAGTTAAATTTAGTCTTAAACATATTTGAATGTAATATTACATAACATATGTTTTATTTTAATGTCATACTCATTGTAGAAAAGCCATCATGCCAAGGAAATATACCAGGAAGACGACCTGGGGCAACCACACGGAAAGAGCACCTTCTCATCTTTCCCTGTAACCTTCAGGGCTGGAATGTAGAGATAGAGTATGACTGATGGCTGATGATGGCTGATGTTATAATCCAGTTGGGTCTTCTCCTGTGTTCTGAGTCCCAAGCTGTTCTTGCTGGTTCTGATTTTCCTATGCTTTGACCCCCAGACACAAGCTGGCTCTAAGGGTCCCTGTGTTCTGACCCCCAGACTGTTCTAATCTAACTGGTTCTATCTTTCATTTGAATCTTATTAAAACCTTTTGAATTATAATATGTTGTATTTGATTTTGTTCAGAGTTACTTTCAAGTGTTTAGAAAATTTGCTTTGCTTAATTGACCAACCCCATCATTCTTTTACTAGACCAACATTAGTTCTGGAATGTGTGGCTAGCTTTCAGGATTCTAACTGTTACAATATGTGTTGTTATGATAGTTTCAGAGTGGAAAAAGTAAGTGGATCAGTTTACCCCCTTGATTTTTCTGGTCTGTCTCAGTTTACCTCACAGCTGGGGTAAAGTGAGCCACATGACAACTTTTTTTAAAACAATCATATTTTCACTGCCCTTTGTCTTGAAACAATTCTGCTAATTCCCATATCAAGGAAACATCCTGAATTAATGGGAAATGGGTAAATTTGAGTGATAAATCATTTTAGCTCCCTTAGAGGGGAGCAAATGTAAAAAGTGGCTCAGATTACCCCGTTCTCCCCTAAATTAAAAAAAAATCTCACCAGGCATAGATTGCAGAAAACAATTGTTTAGTATACTAAGAATCCTTTCTCACATATGTACAGTCACACAGTCATATGGCTACAAAAGTCGGGGAAGTACCGGTAGATGCTTTACTAAGGGGCATCTAGTCTACGAGTGACACTATTCAGTTCTCAGAAGAGAGCATTTCCCATGTGTTAAATGTTCCATCGAACCTGAACACAATAGAAGTGTTTTCAATGCAACCACCGCAAAAAAGACATACATGTTTTGTTATAAAATGATTGCATTGTAATTAAAGTGAGTAACCTCTGCATGATGTCCCTTTAGTTAAATAGTGGGAATGAGGTATCAGCATATGCTTAATGACCGCTAATATTATCGCCTGAAAGCACACTTTGCTGACATTATCATTCTAATTTATCTCTAATTAGCTTTAATATTGCTTGAGCACACAGAGCAAGTCCTATGAGCATTAATACAATATTTTGACAAGCTTCAAGCACAAGGTAGTGTTGTGCATGCACTTCACAGCTCAAGCTGTGACACTCACACACCCTCCCACACAATGACTGAAAACATCATACCTATGGACTTTTGCTTTTTCATAGTGCCCTTCTCAGGTATTCCCAGGAAGGCCCCAGGCACAGTGGGTGGCACCACTGCTACTCCCTGTCGGTCATGATACATGGACTACAGAGCAGAACATTGTTAATGATATCCAAAAATACACATGTCATTAGATCTCTTCTGGGTGTGTAGACCAACACTAATAGCATTACGTTTCAGCTGTATATCATTAATATGATCTCTTAAACAAATCGCTATATGACAGGGTCATGGGTTGAAAGAATTTCATCTTTTCCATTAAGAACTTCAGTTCAGGCGGCACACAATTGAGCCAAAAACACACTCATCTTAACACATTTAGAATTGATATAATACACTAAAAACAAAACAAATACTTTCAAAATCACAAACATGACAATACAAAGTGTAATTTATGGATGATTTAATTTGAAATAAGTCAATTATTGAACAGTTATTTGAATTTAACCTTTGCAATTATTTGTCAATGTCAAGCGAGTTCAGTTTTGTTCACTTACATTCATATCTGTTGGCGAAACAAAACAGCGACTGGATGGCCTTGGTTTTATTGTGGCAATCTTAGTGTCAACAGGCGAGGCTTTCTGGGCGTGCGTCATCTCTTCAACTTTGTCTGTAAGACAAAGCGAGCCACACTTTAAAAGCGACAAAAATAGGCAATGGCATAAATTAACTTGCAGAGCCTTAGGAAGGTTTTCATCGGCCAAACGCAAGCTAATCATTCACAGAGCCTTCCATATTTCTTTGGGGGGGCAAGAGGAGTTGGATGGAATGTTGGGTGTGTCCAGCATGGCAAGCCGTGCAAGCACTTTCCATACAGCCGACTCAGCAGCATCATCCAACACTCAAGGTCGTTCCTTCATTTAATGTAAAATAAGCAATGGATGAGAACTATGTCAAATTTGCCGTTATCTTTCACAGTGTTTTTGTATTAGGATCCTGAAATGTGGGAAAGGAGGCAACGGCAAATTTAGCACAACTGAACTTCCCTCTGGTGTGTGATGATGCCATCAGATAGAGTCCACCTAAAACATTTTGCTCAGAGAAGCTACATGCTAGCCCTGATCTAGTCTCTTACTGGTTAGTTCTGTCTAGGATGTGGAAAGCTTCCATGCATTAGGGGGAGTGATTACTTAGAGTGACTTGGAAAACAATCCTCTTCTTCTGCGCATCTACACACAGAGGAGAGGAGTGGGGAGGGGGAGGAAAGGGGGAGGAAAGGAGCATCAATGACCTTAACTATAGTTAGAGCTAACACACAAACACACAGAAAAACAGAAAAAAAAAATCACAATGCATTCTCTCCGATCTACTCCCAATTGGAATTCAGCTACAGCATATCAGACAGCATGCAACACAGTTGCCCTGGAAACCTATGAATGTGTGGTGAAACATTTCCTGGAATAGACCTCCCCTTCCTCACACAAACGCATATGCAGACACTCACACACAGAGAGACAGACACAGAACCACACACAAGCCTGCATCACAGGAGGAAAAAAACGAGGCACAAATGAAGAAAAGAAAAAAGGACATTACAGCAAACCCTTTTCAGGTTAGGTAAAATGAACAAAAAAATCAGTTTTGTATTGTTTATTTTAAATTATTTGCTCACATATTCAAAACCACACACATATATACACAAATCAAATGTTCTGTACACCCTCATTAAGAGTATGTTGCCATGCTCCCAGAAAATAAATGATTCCAGCTTGCTGCTGTTCTCCTTCTGAAAATGAGAATTCTGGGTCTGTCTGCATGGAAAGTTTAGGAAGTACTCTGACTTTAAAACATGAAAAGTGAATAATGGGACTGCTCAGTATTTACGCAATTATATACAGTATGTATTTATTTATATAAACTGAGTCAAAAAGAAGAAGAAACAATAGTCCTATTCTGAGCAAGGGACAGAAGAGATGACACATCTTTACGACAACAAACCATGCACCAACAACATGTGGAGCACAAGGAAGTACAGAACAGTTGTAGTCAAAAACAGGTAAAGCATGCAAATACACTATGGGTCAAACACCAGTTGTTTTCTCTGAGAGTCCAATGAGCCACTCAAGACAAATCAGATTATTCTAGAACTATAAAAAATAAATAGTCAACAAATGCAACAGTGTCAGTAAATCACAGTAGGGGAGGGGTGATGCAACACAAATCAATCATTGGAATTACTGGTTCAGACTTACCACCTTTCTTTTTCCTTAAAGTGGCTTAACGAGGTGACAGAAAAAGTATTTAGAAAAATTGCCTCAGTGCATTTGAACAAAAAATGATTGGTAGCTTTGTTTAGTATTTGCAAACAGTGTACAGTACGGTCTTCCTAGTCATGCAAATATAAATCTTTAGCTTGTTTCTGTTGCTATGACCCTGACAAAAACAAGAACACTTGTACCAAATCACACCTGTTATGGGCTCTCTTCACAAGGTACCAGTGCTGACTACATCTGATTTAAAGGTCCTTTTTTCAACTTATGAGGCAACATGGCCTTGCACCACCTCACCTATCTGAGTCTCTTGGTTATTCCTTCAGTTACATTTTTTTTGCTTTGAATGCCTGTCTTCTATCTGCGGAATGGCTTTCCATTAAATGTTACAGGAAGCATGTTGAGGTGAAATCTATAAATCAGGACAAACACTATTTACTTCTACACACTTCTTCAGAGCCTGCCCAAGAAAAGCTGTGTCCGGCACTTTTTGAATCCTTTTAACATCGATGTTTTAATGTGGATGCTTAATTTAATTCTAATTATATAATTGGCATGCTTTAACATCATTTTAACATTCATTTCACATTCATCTTTTTTTTATGATTTTCTTATTAGCTTGCTGAATGCTAAGTCCTATATAGCAAAACTATTACTACCATAAATGTTTAAAGTGAAGAATAAAATGCAAATGTGTCATATATGCAGCTCTTCAAAAAACATGCTGACCAGAGTGTATTTTTCTAACAGCCATTTTCTGCAATATAAGTAGATTCCCTGTCCTTCCATTTATTTATTTATTTATTCATTCACCTTTCATCTCTCTGCCTGCTCTTTGCACACCATTGACACAGGCCAGGAAGCTTCAATTACAAATGATCGATCCATGAGTGTGCACAGAAAGATCACAAGCTGCTATTCAAAAGAATTCAACCCACCAATCAAGCTACTACTTCTTATGTTTTCACAATTGAATAATGTGTTTTTTTATCAAAATAAATCCTTCTATCTACATAATGCCAAAATAGAGTGATGTGTATGTGATGTGTTAACTGTATATATTCAGTAATTACCTCAACATTTATGTGTTTATTTTTTAAAGTAGTAGTGGAGAGCGCCATTCAGATTGCCCACCTATTAGTGTGGATGATTCAAAGGAAAAAGAATAATGCATATTATCCAGCGCAAATGTATCTCATTTTCCAGTGCATTTTATCAATTATTTATTCTGGCCACTCCCTTCGCACCACATTACAGGTTGAATGAAAAACTGCTACTAAAAACCTTCAACTGTTGAAACAAGTGGGGACTTTTATTGTGAAGAAGCCACAGGAAAAGCAGTGTGATTGTTTGTCACTGTCAGTTTTCATTCTTGGCCATTTTTCAAAGCATTTGTAATAGTTGCGAGGGTGCAGTAAGAGTGAGCTGTTTGATGAACAGCAGCCGGCGACAGGCTGCGCTCCTCAGATACGTAACCAACTCTCTTTACTGAGTCCTGCTGTTGGGTGGAGAACTACTTTCACCGTGTACATCATGAAAGAAGACTTGTATTATCTATTGTCTGGACTGTTAACAAATCCAGACCAGTTTCACTGCAAAGTAGCTGCTCAAGGAGTGTGAAGTGTAGAACTGAAGCATGCTGACTGTTACCATGGTAACCACTCTTGTTGCCCAATCAACCACGACTCAAATCATAAGGATCTCAACTTTAAAATAAGAAATAGATACATACTATGAAGTAAAACATTACATCCAGGTCCAGTATTCCCTCCTCTCTCCTTTCTATCTCACATACTTTCTCCCTCCACTGCTCTTGCCCTCCTTTTTCCATCCACCCCTTCCTTTTCCTTTCCTCTCTCAGGCCTGATCAGCACCGATGTGTCTATTTCTGCTCGCGAGTCTCAGAAACGCTGACTGCCCTCCCTGTCCGAAGGTATTAAGAAGACACAGCACTTTTAATGCAAAGCGCAGAGGGTCCTCTGAAGTGCCACTCACGCATGCACGCACAAGCACACGCACACGCACATGCACACACACACACACACACACACACACACACACACACACACACACACACAGACATATATAAAAACAAGTTACAATAAAACGGAGATGATGCTGTCACACTATTGCCATATTTTTGGCTTATTTGCTCCTTGCAGCAACTGCGACAGCTCATGAGTGAAGCATCGGTCTTGCAGAGTCAGTCATGCATAATGGCAAAGGAGGACAGGAGATGAGGAGAGGTGTGGAAAGGCAGTATTTTTCTTTTTCTTTAAAGAGTCAAACCAAAGTCATCAACTTCCAATCAAATGATGGAAACATGACAAAAGCGTTATTCAGCCGCCGTAAGCCAATGGATGTTGCAGGTAAGGGAAATGGATGGAAGGCAAAAGGTTATGTAGCATTAACTGCTTACCTATATCCACTATCGAGAGGTTACCCCGACAATGAGGATAAGAAAGAGGAAAAGGGACAAAAAAAAGATGCCGTGAGACACTGACCACTCAGATTCCTAATGACATCATGAGTCAAGTCAAATCAGGTTGTTCCTACCGAGTTCCTCCAGTTCTGACGTCATGGATTTAGAGCGCATAGACAGGGCTGTGGTGGGGGCTCTCTTTGGTGGTGGAGGAGCTGAGGTAGACAAAGAGAGGGAAAGAGAGCAATGTGACTAAAATGCGTCATGTCATGTCAATGTTATTTTGTTATCCTTAAAGGTAAACATTCTACACTACACTCCTGCTACTTTGGATACACACAAAGGTGTTTGCTGATACAGCCTTACTTAGTCTGGTACCAGTACAGTAGGCTAACGTCACGTAGCTAATGTCGGCTAGCCTTAGGTAGAAACTGACAGTTAAATGGACATCTCATTTGCTGACTTGATGATTCTTCTGCTTCTGCTATGCACACCGTCCCATAATTGAGTGCTTAAAAAGGAACATTAGCTCCCTTTGATTCTTAGTGTTAATATGCATTGACACGTTGGATTCTGATAATCTAACAAACTATAATCATGCTGTCTTAATCCTCCGAACAAAATGAACGGGTAGCGCCACCAGCTGACTGGACATCCAGCAGCTTTATAGGAAATACATGCACATATTGAGGCTGCTTATTTTTTAATGTTTGCATGGTGAACATGGGAGTACGCCGGGTTGCTTGCTGCCTCTGAGGGATATTATTACATAACACATTATCAGTCAACAGCATGCTGTTTCACTGCAGTCCTTGGTATTTTAATACGGGACGAAACATTGTTACATACCAGAGAGGATTTTGCACATCATTTTATGACACGCAAGGTACACAGCTGGGTCCTGCTGCAGCCCCACATTATTATTTGATTCTAATCCAGGTATGATCTACTATTTTGTCCCCAATTTGTAAACAGGATATCCCTCTTACTCTTCTTTCAGCTTTTCTTTTCTGAAGCACTGTGTAAACTGTATGGGGTGGTAGGATGGCCTATAGAGGAAGAGGGGCCGACCAGTAACCATGAGGTCGCTGGTTCGATCCCAGGCACCGGACAGTAGGGGTGATATTTGTAAAACTTGTGGTGGCTGGTATTACCGTACATCTATGATGCCCACCATCTCGCCCATTGTGTCCTTGAGCAAGACACTCCATGGGCCCTGTACTATGGCTGACCCTGTGCTCTGACCCCCTTCGAAGTGTGGTAAATTGTTAGGGGATGAGCAAATTTTTTTTTCAATGTTCCTTGTGTGAATTGACTAATAAAGATGACTTAAACCTGCAGTGTGTAGAATTTGGGGATTTTTTTCATGGCAGACTTGGTAGAAAATAATTATAATATCCATAAGTACGTTTATTTAGTGCATAATAGCTGAATTATTTTTTTAGAATTATAATTTTTTCCCTTAAATTGGGTCGCTTATATCTCCGTATTTCTCCATACCATGGACCAAAGCATGGGCGCCGCCATTTTGGGAGCGTCATAGTTGGAATGTCATCAGCTCTACAGAAGCACAGAATGGAACAGTTGACCACACTGTGTCCATCAGAACTACCAGTTGGAATGTTCTTGAAGAATTTATGTTGCTTCTCTGAACAGGAGTCATAGAGACAAACTGTTGTGATGATTTGATATTACACACTGCACCTTTAACTTTAACTATAAACTACAGGTTGTTGTACCTTTTTTCCGTGCGGTGTCATCGGGGTCCAGATTCCGGCTGACTGTCACCACCTTGATCAGGAGCCGGTTGCCTCCAGTGCGGATCATGTTGACCACCTGTCTGTGGCCCACCTTCACCACATTTTCCTGGTTTACCTGCCACACACAACACACCAGTAGTCTCATTAATGGTTTGGCAAGTCCTTCAATCTTCCAGGAATCATTTTCTCAGCCAGCAGAATAATTTAACATGTTTAATTGGTGTCAGCAGGTCGAACAGATGCAAAAACTGTCCAATCCTTTTAGTGTACGTGGTTATTTGAGAGCAGTAAAAGGAGACAATATGCCATCAGTTTACACTGCACATGTTTTATGTCCAGATGTAAAACAAGAAAGAACATCTTGCCCACGTTATGGATATACTGTGGCTGACTATACCAATGATCCAAAAACCTCTCACTAGCGAGGTGGCTTCATGCTGGTACTGATGCAAATTTCAGGTAGATGTCTCAGAGAACTTGACCAACACCAGGGAACTTTAACATTATACATACATATTCAAAAGTGTCAACATCAGTACATCCTTTGAACTTAATATTAGAGTGGCATCAAGGTAAAACTGATCAAGTTTCAGCGTTATAATCATAAGGATTCCATACTTTTCTTTGTCCTGTATGATAATAAAGAGTAGCTTTGTGTTTTGGACTGTATGTTTGGACAGCACTAGAACAACACCATGGGACACAGGCTTTCTCTCAAGTTGAAAAGTTGTGACTTTAACTGTTCAATAAAAAAAACAAATTGATTTTCCTTTGATCCATCCTTTAGACAAGGCTCCCAGCCAAGTGTACACTTCAAGGAAAAGGCTGAAAATTTATATTTTTAAAACCTGAACACGGATATGCAAATGCGGTGTTGGCGCTTTCCTTGCCTTTCCCACTGCCAATCTTCATAATTGCAGTATTCATGTTGGCAGCAGGAGAGGGAGTTGCGACCGCTGCCCTCACAGTCAGTCTTCAAAGACAATCAGAGTAAGTTGGTTTGTAGCCAAAAAGAAAAAAACAACCAAAAAAACCTGGAGCTAAAAATTCAGCGACAATCCGGTTATAATCAAAGCTGACAGGTGCTATCCTCTGTATAGAGTTTATAGACACCAGCTCATACATCAACATCTGTATGTAGCTATAAACCCCCTCACACACACACACTCATGTCAGATTTTGGGCTGTGCAAATAAACAACCACACACACACACACACACACACACACACACACACACACACACACACACACACACACACAGACCTTCTCTTTCAAACACATGCCCACGTGGATAGGTTTTAATCCAATTAGTGCTCGTCTAATCTAATATGGGCCCTGCTGGACCGCTCCTCTCATCTCCTCTCCGGTCTACTCCGCCCCTCCTCTCTTTTTCTAGACAAATAGTGGAGGAGGGGTCATGATGAAGGGATGAAAGAGAGAGAGACCGGCCCGCAGCGACAGAGAGGAGTTATGGATGGCAAGAGGGAGAGAAAGCTAATGTGGTGGATGAGGGGGAATGTAGAGGAGGATGGATGGAGTGAGTGAGGTGGAAGAGTACAGAGTAAGACTTTATTTTCTCCCCGGTGGTTTTTTATCAAACTAACGCTGTCCGGGGCGTCACGAGGGCGGACATGTTGGTAATTAGAGAGAAAATACAGCTGTTTCAGTGTGACCTGGTGTTCCCTCCGTTGTTCTCAATCACGCATGCTGAGATCTGCTGATACACACACAAACACACCCACACCCACACCCCTCCACACACACACACACACACACACACACACACACACACACACACACACACACACACACACACACACACACACACACACACACACACACACACACACACACACACACAAGCATACATTACAAGCATAGCTAACAATATAGGGGCAGCCTTATGTAATTTGTTCTATCTATCCACCCTATTATGTAACTCTACGCTTGAAGGATGGATTCACACACACATACACACTAACATACACACACCGATGAATTTTCTTTTTATTTATATTTTTGTTTGGCTTTGTTGCAAGACTGATTTTGAGAGGCTTTACAAGGAGAGCGACAGTGTGAAGATATTCACTCTCCACATAGTCCTGGGTCTTTCCCGAGGCCTCCTTCCAGCTGGGCATCCAGCACAACTGGCTCCTTTCTACGCAAAGGAGCAGCGGCTCTGCCCCGAGTTCCTCACGAATGACCGAGCTTCTCACCCTATCTCTAAGGGAGATGCCAGCCACCCTTCTGAGAATTGTCTGCGATTGTCCCCGCTATCTTGTCCTTTAGTTTTTTATAACTATGGGGAATATTTATGTCCACTCCCTCTCTTTACTCGCTCGGCAGTTATCTCAAAACACAATTGTTATTTTATATATTCCCAATTTGTTTTATTTTTAATTTTTGTCCCTATTTTTCTTTTCAGAAAGTCTTCAAAATTGAAGCATTGAAATTCATTTTCCTCTCAAAATTACAATTGAATAAAACTGCAAACACAAAGACCTTGAGCTATGACAAACAGTACTCTGATATACCATGATGCAGCTGAGACCAAAATGTCTCTTTGAAAAAATCTAAAAGAAAGGATGATCTAGATGACAGGACTTTATAATGCGAACGCTGCAATGAGAAAGCAGGCCATTCACCAATGCTCCCCAAACCAGGCAAGTGCCCCCCAGGTATTCTTTGATTGTGGATTTGAGATATGTGATTAAAGGTGTGAGAACCACTAAGGGCTAAAACAGTAGAACTCTCTAAGGCCCAGTTCAATTCAATGTAGCTGACCATGATGCTTTATTGGAATTATGAATTTAAAGATGATATAAAGTATCTGTATTTCCAGAGCACACTCCACGCAGGTAAACAGTGCCTGGCCAAGCATGAGAGCATTACCAGGACCACAAGTTGTCTGAATGTAGAGTGTGGTGTCAGGAATATGTTAAATATGAAATATTCAGCTAGGTCAATCAAACTGGTCAAAGTTCAAATAATTTGATTATTTATTTTAAATGAGCATTTATTTGTATTTTACAATTGTTCTATAACTTGTAAATCGAAATATTATTATTTGCTGACAAAATATATTCCAGTTTAAGTTTTGCAACAACAAAAAAAATCTTGAAAAAAAACAAAAAATGAATATTCCAAATACTGAATAGAGATTTGAATACTTACTTAACAAACAAATACTCGAATATGTTGAATAATTCGGGCCAGCCCTAGTTATCTAAATACACAGTGACATATTTAACTACACTATTTAACTATTTAAATACATCAGTTATAGGAAAAGCCACATTATAGTTTATAAGTCTTTAAAAAGAAAATCTTTTTACCTGAAAAAAACCCCAAAACAATTAATAATGAGGAATTTGAAATTTTGCATTGTTTGTCCGACCAAAGTGGTCCTTAAGCAACAACTAAATGGAAGAAAAACAGCATTGAATGAGCACCTTTATAGCCAGATATTAACAGTTCAATCAATAGTACACGAGACACACAAACTCGTACACATGTAGATGCAAAAGACACAAAGAGAGAACAATATGCATGTAAAAGTCGGCCTTCTGTCAGATCAAGCAGAAGGGCCTATTCAAAAGCCATTATCATTATCATAACCATTTACAATAGTTCCACAACATTAAGTATCATCCGGCCCATTTAGCTGAACACAGGCAGCCCTGAATCTATCTGATCCCTCAATCCAATCTGTCCCACGCATATATTCCTGTCACGTTCACCGACAGTCGCTAATCTGTTTTATCAATTAATATCTGCTAATCCAGCCAATCAAAGCAGGGAGGGGTTAAACAGGCTTGTACAGAGTTAAGCTGATCTCCCTTTAGTCCTATAAATAGAAACATAAGTATTCACACGTTCCTCAAAAAATACTCAGAACTGAACAAAATGTGAGCAACCACACCGTTGCGACAAACAAAGTCTGCTGATGAAGATGATATGCTTGGGAAGAGCTACTCAATACACCTGAAGGTAAGATTGTTTTGACATCTGCACACACAAACACATTACACACCAGAAACACTCCAAAGAGTAGACTCTATGATGTGTGTCTTTTGTATTGGCACAGTTGAAAGCACAATCATTTCACATGTCGTGGTCCAACAACATTTTTGGAACTCAAATCCATATCTGATCCATGTCCTCACCCTAGTTATGGCCCTGGCCATATATCTAAAACTGTGCCCAGTTTGCCTCCTGCGTGGCTGTGTTTGTGCTCTGTGCCAATGATCATCTTTGAATGTGAAACTGTAGGCGTCTCTCTCTCTGACTGGCTGGATTCATTGATCAGATGTCCAGCTGCCCAGCAGCAAGCTGTTCTGTCCCGACCTCCAGAGCTTTTCAAAATGATTTTGATTATTGCCATCTTGTGTAATCTCATTAGGCATAGTGTCACAGTTATGGTGTATTACAAATACAATTACATTTTCCTTTTTTGATCTTGCAGTCGTTACTGCAAGAAAATGCATAACAATTCATGTACATGTACAGTTCATAACCAGCTGCAATGCTTAACTGGCTAAATCAAATGTCATGTAACCTTTAGTGTTTTTGCTGTTGTTGATTGGATGTTACAATAATCTTTTTTTTCTTCTTCTTTATTTTTGCTCTACTAACCCAGAGATAGTTTGAAAGAGGTATGGTTGTGTGTGTCTGTGTGTGTGTGTGTGTGTGTGTGCGTGCGTGCGTGCGTTTTAGTTCAAAGAAGTTTCAGAAATTAGTTTCAAAGTGATATTGAAAGAACCACAGGACCGTGTTGAAGTGATATGGCAGATGAGTAATTTGAGTTGTTGATTTTCTTCCACCACAAATATCTGGTTGGATCATAGAATGAGAACAACAGCAGTGGCGTGCTGCAGCGTCCCCTCTATATGCTTTAATAGCTGCTGTCTGCTGAAGGATGGGGCGACCTTGTCCTCTCAATGCCCCAGCTTCTTCCAAACCTCAGTGTCCCTCCACCTTGTTGTCCTATTTCACTGACTTTGTCCGTAAAAATGTTGTGTTTGAGTTTCAATTTCATGAAGAATTTTTCAATTGCTTACATCAGTCACTGAATTGCATAAAGACATGGATGAAAAACCTGTACTTCACTTAGGGTGTAAGATCACACAATCTACTGGATTGCATCACTGAATCCCAAATTGCAATGCTATGCTGCTATGTATTCAAGATTTCTAAAAAATCCTTCACTTTTCAACCAAATTTAGCCCAGTTTTAACTGTAATATCTGCCAATCGCCAAACCATGATTTTTGGCATGTGCCCCACAACAGATGCTAGATAAACTTTGTAAAAGACAGACATGAAGCAAAAACAGTAAAGATGAAATTTAAACAATTAAACCCAACAATTAAAGACATTTAACAACAGCAAATACAAAATGCATTCCCTTCCTTTGTGCTGTAGGAAAAAAAAGAATTGATACAGACAGAGGCATCTACATGTACCCATATATACCTGCATCCTCACATAAAAGGAGACACACTCATCATCATTTTAAACATGAAGCTGATCTGCATCTAAGACTGGGGGCTGGGTGAGAGCTCTCTGGATTCTGTGTGTGTGTGTTTTCCCTTTGTAGGAAGCTACAGTATATCAAAGCAGGCTCATTAAATACAGAAATATACAGACAGAAAGTGTGTGTTTATGTGTAGAAAAACATACGGAGGAATGAAGTGAAGGATTGAAATAGGATGGGGGGAGATGCAAAGTGAGATGGAGATGAGAATTTTATTCTGATCTGATGAGTCAGAGTCCTAGTTTGGAGAATCTTGACTGATGAATCATGTGGCTGAATATCAAACTGACGATGAGAGCACATGTTAGAGCACACACACACCCACACACACCCACCCACACACACACACACACACACACACACACACACACACACACACACACACACACACACACACACACACACACACACACACACACACACACACACACACACACACACACACACACACACACACTAACACACACACACACACACACACACACACACTATGTAGTCCTTAATTCCTTCAGTAGTGGCCTGCTTCAACCCAGCACACCCAAAGTTCACTCATGATTAAAGCTCCCATATTATTCATTCATTTCATTTTCCTTTATTTATTCTCGAAAGATCAATTGAGGTTACCCTCTTTTACAATGACACACTCTTATACACTTTTCGGTTCTATTATACACCATATTATATGGTCTTAGTGGTCCCTAATATGTTTTTCTTTAATTGTTTGCTGAAAAAAACTTTCAGATAATGTATTGTACTATGCTGATGTTCAGCTAATCTCACAGTGGCCTATTTTTTAAAAAGAGCTGCAGCTCCCCTCGTAAATACACAATCTTTGAGCTCCCCCGGCCCCCTGTCCGGAAGCGAAGCCAGATACGCCTTGCCCTCTGTCTGTCAGGGCCGTGGACCAATAAGAAATAGGGGTGTGGGCTGCACAGTGGAAGCTTCTGGCTTTCCAGTTTTTGAGGTCAGAAAAGGGGAGAATTCTGACTGGAGTATATTGGGGGGGAGGGGTGGGGGTTTCAGAAAGGGGGAGAGTGAGAAAAGGAGAGATTGTTATCTTTTTTTATATTTTGGCAGTCTCTAGGCACACCGTGGACCAATAGATATGTTAGAAAACAGTTAAAAAGTGCATTTAGCATAATATGTGACCTTTAAGTCCTTCTCTTGAAACTTGCTCCGTTCAGCGACACCACGATATACTGACTGATAGTTGAGTAACCTGTGTGTCTGTGATTCTGTGGGCTTGAGTGCGGGTCACCAAAGAGGAGTCACGAGAAAGTTGTGAGCCAATGGCCGACCATAAATAGATAAGCCTCTCACGCAGCACAGAGGAGGACACTAATGGATAGATCATAGTGTTAACTACCGCTCTGTCCTACTAACACATATCCAAACAGTCAATGGAGCAGTGACAGGCGTAAACCTATGTCTGCATCACGTCATGCGCTCACACCCACCCTGACATACCAGCCTTCAGAGCACAGACACATCTATGTGTGTTATGCCCTATGTATTTGCTCATGTTTCCTTAATCTTCAATTAAAGTTGACCCAAGTTAGATGGACCCATTGTCTCACTCACTTGTAGTGGAGTTGAGGTAGTTTGTTTTATTTAACAAAGTTTAGATGTGAATGAACTATTGGAAGTAGAGCAGTTCATCCACGAATCAAAGGTTTAATCAATGATCATGTCCAAATGTCCAAGTGTCCTTGAGCAAGACTTGAACCCAAAATTGTTTCCGACAGTTAGGCCAGCACCTTGCTTTGTAGTTGCGCCATCCGTGTGCGAGTGTGTGCTTGTTGGGCGAATGAGAAACAAATTGCTAAGAGCCTAGACCAGGGGTGTCCAAACTTTTTTCACTGAGGGCCACATACAGAAAAATCTACGAAGGGCCGGGCCACTTTGCAAAAATAACACATTTATCAGGACATGTAGCTGCTCTGATGTTTAGTTTCATAGTGTCTTCGTAAATTGTAATCCTTTTAGCTTTTACGTCTAATGTCCAGCTTGGTGAAAATAGTAGTCAGCTGAGATCCCGCCCCTCCAAGGGGGGTCCGGGGGTATGCCCCCCATGAATCTGGTGCACTTTGAGAGGGAAATTAAGAGGCTAAAGCTGAAGAATGTTGTATGAAAAAAAATGTAAACACTGTGTCAGATGAATTAGAAGCTATTGGAGAAGGACACATGGATAATAATATTGATTTAAATTAGAATATTATGCAGGGTCCTCTGGGATGGGCTTGGTGCTCTCTTTCTTTTATGGGACATAATTCTCTGTAATATAATGAGTGCATTTAGATTATTTAAAAATTAAAAAGGGCCATATCACATTATATTTTTTAAATTTGCCAAGGGCCAATCAATCAGTTTTGACACCCCTGCACTAGTAGGTTAACTAACAAATGCAAAAAAAAAAATATATATATATATATTTTCAAAGGGCCATATAAAAGCAGGCCGCGGGCCGCAGTTGGCCCGTGGGCCGTAGTTTGGACACCCCTAGCCTAGACAATCTGTGCCCAGTAGTTACAGCGCTAACCTGGTTCAGGACCTCTGAATCAACACTGACTCAAAATAGGTTGGGTTTTGTGCTCAATGACGAATCAGAAACTTTTTTGCGGGATAAAGACTGGGGATACCACATGCCTGTTCCAGAGTAAGAAACATTACGAAAATCTTCATCATATTTCTTTAAATGTTGTAAAATACCTTCATTTACTAGCAAGACAACTTTGGTCACTCAATACTGAATTTCCCCAGCTTCAGAAAAATGTGGGTCAGCTACCATACAACTCTTTAGTTTGAGATTGCAGGTTGAGGTTGGCCCCTCCCCTCACCAGCCCTGTGCCATCACTCCGTCCTGATGTCCTCCTTTTCTCAGCAAACTCCTCCTGAGATTTACTTTTAAAAGCTGCATTATCACTGTGTACACAGTCAGGCACAACATGTTCCTGGTTGCTTAGCGACAGTTGCTGCGTGATACCGCTGGAGGTGGGAGTGGCGCTGAGAATGTTAGTTTGGGGGGGGAGAATCGTACCATACATTGTTAAACGGGGAACTAATTAGATATTGAGCTTCTTTTTTGTCAATGGACTGCTTCGCCAAATTGTCACCCGCTCGTTTCCTTCTTCTCCCAGTGCAGCCATCTTACAAAGATTTTAGAGCCGGATGCCATATTTTGACAGTGGGCTGTCTGGTGGTAGTTTTAAAAAATAAATAGCAGCTCCCTAAGCACCATGGGCTCTGGCATGCTGCTGCTCTTTGTGCGCTGTAGCTATAAATAAATTATTTATAGAAAACGTCGCTTCCACTCCGTGTTATTTTAAGACTGAAGGTCATGTGATTTCAGTGCATGTGTCCATGCACATGCCTGTCAACTTGGGGGGGGGTTTGTGTGCACACAGCTGTATCTGCGATAGAGTCAGGGCTGTACAGTGCGACAGTTTTGATCGCATTTGCTACTGAAATTGATCACGTGCGATGATGAATACAAGTCCAGTCGCACCAGTGCTAATGAGCAGATGCTGTCTGTTTGAGACACAGAGGAGCTATGCAAAAATACTGCTTAGAGGGCTCTACATTAACACTCTCCAAATGCGGGTGAATGTAGTCTTAGGCGAGTAAGTTATTAAGTCTACCCTCCACTTTGGCTGGTGAAAGATGTGTGCTCAGGATCTGTGCTTGTGCAGCGATTATGGCGTCTAACTTCACCAACGGTTAAAACAGGAAGGAGACGGCTCTCTTTACATTAACGCAGTCAAGTTAGTGCGTGTGCAAACAGAACATTTCCTGTGCACCTTCACAATAAAAGTCGGTTACTAGCCAAATGCGAGTTGACTCTTATTTTGAAGCAGGTAAGAACAGGAAGTTAGCGCTTCACAGCCCTGCAGTCAACCATGGACCTATAAAGAAAGCAGTCAACAGCAGTAACTATCTATGATTTAAACAAAGATTGACACAACCTATTTAACTTGGCCTAAATTGTATAACTATGTTTACTAATTTATGTAATAGGCTATATGTTCAATGTTTTAAAGTATGGTTTTCATTGAAAGAATGAAATGTTCTAAAAATGTTGGTTATTATTAGCCTAATATAATAATGATATGTTTATAAAAATATATAGGTATAGACATTATTTTTATAGTTCTATGTGGGGGAAATCATTCTGAATCAGCAAAAAAATTGCCATTGGCAGGTTAGACTCTTTTGTCTAAATTGCAATCAGTGCACCCCTATTCATTTTTCTACAATTATTACTGCACACTAGGATACCATATTCATTGAGAATCTCAAATAAAACCAAGATGACATGCTCAAAGGTAATTAGAGCTAAATGCAAGGGTTAGGGTCATGCAAGTTTTCGATCATACTTTGTGTGCTACCAAATTTATTTTTGTGCTACTGAATTTTTTTGCTTGCTAGCACCAGTGCTACCACTTTAAAAAATAAGTGTACAGCCCTGGATAGAGTACAGATTTTCACTGGGGAGGTATTGATAAAGAGTTAGAGTAGGTGGTGAGTGAATAGCTGAGCGGAACTGATGGTGACTGAGAACATTCTTCATTCATTCGTTCAAAGCCCAATGGCTGAAGCAGGAGTGCAGCTATGTGTCTGGCGTCCGGGGGTTTACCACAGCAAAAATCAATTTTCACTATTAGACGAACATGAACTTGACCAGGCTTAGAAATCTCAGGCAGTCTGTCTGACCAACATGTCACACATGGACAAATTACAGACCACACACACACACACACGCAATCTTAAGGAAAATAAAAAAGATGATATATTCATACTGGTATAGATGATGGGAACACACACTGATTGATTTTTAATTGATCTGACATTTTAATTGGCAGAAATATATTTATAGCCATTCTGATGCATCAAAACAAGGTGCAACTGCAACACTCATTTACGTATCACATCATAGCGTTAATGGTGTGAACATGCTCAGCAATTTGTAATATACTGTAGAGCAATTAATGTCCACATGGTTCTCAACACAGCTCAATCAGTTTACAGACCACAGGTGTAGAATTAGTAATTGATTATACTGTATCATTGTTCAAATTATTATGAACTAATTTCTAAATAAATAGTAGACGATCCCTGGCCAAAGTCAGTCGAAAAATACAATGGCCGAAAAAACAGGTCAGGCATTTACTACTACTTAACCCATTGATGACGGCTGCTGCGCGATGCCACATTGGCTCTCCTGCCTGATGCTGCGTCGCGCAGCATTATTACTTTATCTAATTTTCATGGCATTCCCAGCATAGAATGCACTGTCATTGGTTCAAATACACATGAGGTGGGTTTTGTTGATTTTTTTAAGACCACGTGACCACCCAAAAGTTGTGTGGTTTGCCGAAAATCATGTCAATCAAAAAAATAAAAATAAAGAAATAAAACAAAATAATAAAAAAAATACGTCAGCTATGTCGGCGACAGAACAGTTAGTGGCGTTTGGTGCGCAGAATCAAGGTCTACTATAGACTACTGACGAAAATCACACAACACATTGCATCTATTTATTAACAATATTTAATCATTTTCTAATTCATCTAATTTTGACGATTTTTTGAAATATTTGTTGGTTTGTAAGCGCTAAGGGAGCATGTTTAAATAAAACCTGTGAACCTTAACTTTTAAATGTATTTTATTTCATGTTTCTATGTGCTACACAGGCTTAGATATTAAGGTTTTGGTAGACTTGACAATTCCTACTATTTTTTCAGAAAACCCTCAGGCATTAAGGACATGCATCCTAGATTGCCATAGTCATCAATGGGTTAAGCAGCAGCTCTCAAATGGACATACAACTGCACAGTGAGAAGGAATACACCACAGCAGGTGACCCTTTACATGTCAGCACACATCTGGTCACAAAAGTACTGTGTGAACCTTCACACAAACAACACACACACATGCCACCCGTCTAATCTGCACTGGGCCGAGGGGAAGCACAGAACATGTTTCTCTCTTATCTTTCCTCTATGTAGCTTTAAAGTCTACTTTATCCCTCCCAGAGCATTACATTATATTTACCTAAGCCTCCCTCTTGTGGGTCTACATTGAAACTCAGAAAACAGAAAATGTAATAACTGTAGCCTGCGGTCCAGATTCTCTCTATACAATGTATGGGTGACTGGAACACTTTGAGTAGCTCCTGTAATGTAGCTACTTTGTCTTGTTGATTGAGAGGGTAGGTCAAAGTATGCGGGATGACCATAATGTGATATTGAGCCAAACATCTGTTACAAAAGGTGATGTAATAATTCAAATCAATAAAGTCACTACAGACCATTGAACAATCCCATTCCACTAATCAATCAAAGCTGCCAAACACTTGTCCTACTGTTTTCATCTGCCATCTCCTCTTTCGACAAGACGACCATAAAACGAATAAGGCAAGGCTGCTCTCGAAATGTGTCATGTGAATTTGATCATTTAACGTCCAGGTGCAATGGGAGGGAGTGGTGTTTCAGTGTCGCTGCCAATTGACTAAATAATTTCCCTAAAAGTCTGGGGACAACAGGAATTTTGAGCAAACAACACTAAAACGGTCATAGTGAATTTGTGTGGGACTACTTTCAGCCGTGAAGTTGTTGGTCTATGGCGAGTACGGAGGTTGGTGTATTACGGTTTGATGCAAATTAAACTACAGTGCCGGTGTTTGTCTGAATGAAGGAACATGTCTCTGCTCTATATGGCTCATGCGATATATTTCCGGCTTTGGATACAAACACAAAAGTTGTTAGTCTGCAAACATTATCCTTAAAAAAGCATGGGTCCATTGCAGTCTTCCAGTCTTTACGAGGCCTGGTTTGCAAACCAGGGAGAGGATGACACTTTTATTTAATGTTGCACCTCCTTTCTCTGCACACAGGGTTATAACATCGTTTTATCATAATGAACACTGAAATGTACAGCCTATCATGAAATAATGTGGCATGCTCACCAGAGCAGCACTGCAGCTGTTGTGTTATTTAAAGAAGAAAGGATACAATATCATTTTAAACATTTATTCATGCAGCTAGAGTCAAATGTCAGTTTAAATAATCTTCGCCTTTTTGCTGAGGGAAATGCTTTCTCTCTTTCTTTAAGAAGCCAACAAAGTGACCCAGTTGGCCTTCTAACCCTTTGGTCGGCCACACTGCCACTTGCTTAACTGGCTACCCAGTCAAGCATAACGGGGTCAAGGGCAATAATCCCTTGTAATTCTATCACTAGCACAGATACAAAACCCTCATGCTCACACTACAACCAGTGTATCTGTTTCAACATGCAGTTGCAGTTTTTGTTGAGTCTGTTTTTAGCAAATATGCATTTACTAATTTCAAGTAAGATAATTCTGTCCATACACAAATACAAGACGCAACCCGGAATCCAAGAGTAAAATATGAGGTCAGACAGCAACATGCAGTACGTACCCCACAGTGGGAAAGCAGACCTTTGACAGCCTGCTAGTGTCCGTGTTCTCTTCTATATGTAACTGCATTTTAAGGCTGTCTGCATTCAGAATGACGCACAGTGAGTGGACAGAGAAAGAAGGACATTTGTAAAGATACATGTTAGAATATTTTCTGACAATTGTGTCAGGAAAATACCTTTTGAATAGAGCAGCGGTACATTCTGCCGGCATGAGGATAATTTTTCCTGCTGAAATATTGTTAGATTTATATGGCTGTAAACACATCAAATTTGTCAAATTGCTAAATTCGATTAGAATCCAAAGTATAATTTGATCAAGCCATAGACACTGCAAGTTTAAAACACAGCAAGCGATGTTGTTCCCCGAGAAAGAAAACCATTTTATTTTCTTGTACATTTGTGACTTTCATATCAACAAGTTCCTGCATTTTTCCTCACAAATGCTTGACTTTATAAAGTCAAAGAATCTTACATTTTTTGTCTTAAATGTACAACTTTAATCTCATAAATTCATAGGTTTATTTTTTTTTTTCAAAACATTACCCCCTCCCCTAGCTCCATTATTTTAAATTCTATTTTAATTGTTTTATATACCTACAATGGCAATACATATATTTTCTTACTAGGGAAATATCGTACCTGGGCCATAATATAAACACAGAAGCCTTCTTATATCAGAAAACAAAGCTTGCACAAAAGGTTGGGAGACTTTTGATGTTTTTTTCTTTTAGTTAGTGAGCTGCAATGGCGAGGACCGCCTGTGCTAGTTCACTGCACAACTGACATGTGTGCTGTGTTTCAGCCCTCAGAAATGCAGAGAGGCAGAGATCTGACAGAAGGTCAAGTGCACGCGCACACACACACACACACACACACACACACACACACACACACACACACACACACACAACACACACTCACACACACACACATACATACCTGGGGGCACAGGGAGACAGATGCATTTGCATGTTACACTGGTCACACATCCTTCCCTTGGCCAGAGTTGTGTGTTATATAAGAGAATATGTGCTTCACTCTATCTACCTCCATTGCACAGACTCAAACACACAGATACACAAATACACATTCAGGATGTTAACTTTTTGATGTTATGTACTGTGAGCATGACTGTAATTCACTTACTATACAGTACGTCTCTCTCTCTCTCTCTCTCTCTCTCTCTCTGTAAAACATGCACAATAACAGCATCTTTTTGAGATGATCTCCCTTTGTTGAAGTTACACTCCATTTGGTAACACTACCTAGCAGCTTCCACTAAAATGCCAAAACTACTTCTTGCTTTGAAACTCAACCTGGTTCACAGCTGACATTCAAACATCAGCAGCGAGCTTTAGGCAGATTTGAGGGGAGCAGTTACGGATGATGGAGTCAAATGGAACATGGCCTTTACTATGTAGTGTTCGGTTCTAATAATTGATGAAGTGGCTCATGTTTGATCAGATACCAAAATCTCTAAACTCTGACAACAACAAATCTCTCTTGTCTCTTATTTGTTGGCAAAGAGCATTGTCTAAAACATTTAATTGGCAGGTTGTTTCCTTTTTAGCAGGAACTCAATGCTGCTTTCGCATGTTTAAATGTCAAATGTCGCTAGCGGCAGACACTATCAGCCGTAAATAATGAACGTTCAAGGCGTAACTCACTTAAGACAATTTTGGTTTACCACTGATATATAGAGTGGAAACAAATACGTTGATTAATTAGGAAATTAATTAGTCACTATTTTGTGATGTTTTAAGGACAGATACATTAATCAACTAATTATTCGTTCAGAATTTTCAGTTGATTAATCAACAATAAAATTGTTTTAGTTGCAGCTCTACTCAGATATATAAGTATCATAGTATACAGTATATCAACTCAACTGTTCCAAGAAATTAAATAAGAAGATTATTTCCAACATAGGTTTTTAAACACAAAATAATGTTCAATGTCTTGATCAGTACATTTCTTAATCCCAATACATTTATAAGTAAATATAAATTTCAAAATGTTTGCGATGTGTTCCCGATGTGTCTATTATTCAAACATCTTTAATCGCTCTAATCAATCACTGTGGTGCCCCGTAGTGAACACCGCTGATTTATTATTTTGGTAAAAGTCAAATCTGCAGACAAAGAAGAATAAAGCAGATGAAATATGATTTCATGTTGTGTAATGGACGTCACCTTTTCCAGGGGTAATTTTGCTGTGTGGTGACACCTTCGGTAAAGAAACCTTAACTGGTTGTCACATCTACCTGTGGCTTCGAATCATTTATTTGATGTTTTTTGTATTCTCAAAAGGTTATCTTCTCTTGCTTTACAAAAACAACTAAATGGCTTATGTCATTTGCACTTGGGAGACTGCATGCAAAAACTGAACACTCTCCTCCTCAGATATAATCAAAGAAGATATACCAGAGAATGAGGGATGCAGTAGAGCAATTGAAGACACATCAAAAGGATTTAGAAGACTATAATAAGAAGAAAGCCTCTTGAATTGTACAGTATCCATGGAAAATGTGTCAGTCTTTCACATAGCATTAATTAAGGCTGCATGCAGAAAGTTAGCCGTAGTATTTAGTCTAAACTCATTAAGGTAAGGTGTTGGCAGTTTAAGTTGTAACTAAACTAGAGTACAGATTGTAGTGTGAGGCAGAAAGAATGAGAAGTGAATCTCTCAAAAGAAGGAAAGAAGACAGATGCACCTAACACCTAAAGTCTGATTTGTGCAGAAATCATCAAACATTTCTTGAACACATTATTGGGAAATATTAGCCAAGACGGCAGAGAAAAATGGGCCACTGTGTGTGCTATGATGAACTCAGCCTTCAGCCTAATCATCAGCAGCAATGAGAGAATCCCAAAGGACACCGCGCAATTACGATGGCCAACAACCTAGTGTCGCCACGGGGCAGAACTCAGCACACACTTCACTGAATGAGAGGACACGCAGAGAATTGTTAAAGGCGGAGTCAACGATTTTGTAGAATGCTTGTCGTCAAAATCACTTTTTTGTCAAAATCAATTAATATCCCTTCATGATCTGCTACCTGTTCGTACTGTGTGCCGGCTGAAAAAAAAACATTGCTCATGCACGGCCTAGGCTCTGTAAACTGGCATGTTGCGAGCTACGGCGGGGCCCCCCATTTGTTTACATACCAGTTATAGAGCCTAGGCTGTGTATTAACATCATCGGATTTTTTCAGTGCACACACAGTACGGATAGGTAGCGGATCGAGAGGAGATATTCACAGATTTTGACAACAAGGCTTCTTCAGAATTGCTGCACCTTTAACTGTCTTTAAAGAAGACAGTCTGTATCATTAGAATCACCTCTGACCTTGGGGCCTCCTTGACTTTTGAAGAGCAGCAAACTGGTGATTACGGGATAAATAACAGGCCATTCAGCAGAAGCTTCCCCTCTTTGACTCGTCTCAATTACTCAAAGTCAACAAGCGGTATTGATATTGAGGCACAGGCTGCTGAAGCATGCAGACTATTGATGGGCGCACCACGACGAGCACCCACTTAAAACACATTTAGGCAAATGACTGGAGTGCTTGTGAATGAATGCACCGAATACATGTGTGCATCCTCATGCCAAGACGTAAGAGGCACTGAAAGATTGATGCTTAGCCAAGCCCTAAATGATGCATGCAAATGGATATGTTCTGCTAATGTACAGTTAAGGGGATAAAGGGCACATGTGCATTCTTCCAGATAGAAAAACAGATGTTTACACACACACACACACACACACACACACACACACACACACACACACACACACACACACACACACACACACACACACACACACACACACACACACACACACACACACACACACACACACACACAAACACACAAGTTAGAACCTTGGCCAGTAAGTTTTAAAACAATGGAATGATGATAAAAGAAACCCAATTTTTTGTGATAGTCAATTCTTCATTCCAGATCTGTGACCTTAGTCTTTCTTCATGTCTCTTAAGTCCGGATCATAAAATCAATCGACATCCACCATCTTCAAGGGTGTTCCACTTAAGAAAATCCATTTTGAGGGAGACAAGAAATGAGGTTGGATTGAATTGATTGCACTGTGTGTGTGGGGGCAAAATCATTATCCAAACAAAATCTCCTCCTTCACATGTGGTGGGCATGGGGAGATGGAGAGTTGTACTGTTATGGAAATTTGACATAAATAATATCTCTATGCTGGAAATCTGTTCAGCAGTTGAGTATTGCAGGTCATCTTGTGGGACTGTAAAGGGATTTTAAACTAGAGCCAACAGGCTGCCATGGTAACCACATCACCACTATATTATGACAACAACGGGACATAATAAACAACTGCACCATCTAGCACACTAAGTTTGAAGTGTTTGATTTTTTGAGTGAGGCACAGGTTGATTTCTTACTTTAGTTTATTATAGCTGCAGCAGCTGATTGAGTAGGCTACCTGTTTTATGAACCAAATGTGTGTACATGTTGTTTATGTTGTTGTCAACGCTTTTCCTTTTGGCGTTAGATTCATTCATTTTGTATCCGAATCGAAACATGCAAACTGCAATTTTTATTTTATTTATTTGGACAGACTTAACTCATCATAACAATCACATGCTAATGAAAGCTAATGAAGCCCTCTAGGACTCAGATCAGTCATTTACAATTTACAATCATTTGTGAAACGTCGCAAATTTCTTTTGTGAAACAAGCTAGCCTTTAATTGGTCCAGTTGCACTCTGAACAACTGCACTGTGAAAGACTGTAAAAACAATGGTCCACTCATTGACATTTTCAACTTTAAAGGTGCAGTGTATAATATTGTAGTATTGAGTATTTTGTCTTCATCTAGCGGTGAGCTTCTAGATTGCAGCACTCCTTTTTCTACCCCTCCATTTCAGAGAATTTACAGAAGCTACAGTGGCTTTAAAGCCAAAACACTAGTTTCTTAAGATAGCATCATCCACCACTGCCTCAAGTCTTTCCACAATATCAAGTGATGAGGTGAATATGTATGTTTTAGTATGAAATGCATACTGGAAAGAAACCAGGAACTGCACATGACTGCCGGTTTCCTTCCAGTATATGATTCTAAAATGACATTACGTGTTAAAAATAAAGAGTGCAACATAATGTGTTCTAAATAAACAAGTCCCAACAAGAACAAAGGAGCATTTAGTGATATTGTAAAGTTTATCTTTTGACTGGCTCCCCCTTGACTACCAGTGTTTGAGCTAAGCTAACCTGGATGAGCGACCTTTGCCCATTTCTTCATCAAAAATGCACACAGAACTACAGGAGTGTTTCCTGTAGCCTTTATTTAAGCCGGAGAGTGAGGCAAAACATTTTTTGTGCGTGCAAATAAAAAAAGATTTAAGGACCAAACACAACATCCGGTACAATGATACAGTGATTTACATCAGCAAAAGCTTAAACTTAATTGATAACAGGACAATCCATTACGAGATCAGTGACAGGTGAATCAGCTGTGTGCAATGTGCTGGAAGTAATTGGCACCACTTCAAAATGAGGCTGGTTTAAAACAGGATGTACTATTTGACAAATGCGTGTAGTCGTGTCATTCCGTCTGTCCTAAATCATATCTATTCATCTTTCCCCGTCATTGCAACAGGGTGAGCTAAGGAGCGAGGAATGGAATGTGATGAGAGTAGCAAAGAATGATAATAAATAAGGAACTAGAGAGAGCACAAGTAAAGCTTCAACTATTCATTACCTTAAGTGAGTATTTTATTAGTATTAAGTGTATTTTTGGGGAGTGAAGAAATGACAATGAATTGCACCGCTAGGCCTATCAATCAAACTCAAACAATGTCAAAGCAAAGATCCTCTAAGCAGGATGCGAGTTATGGGACAAAACGGGTGGGTCTGGCCACCCTATTTAAGACATTTCAAGACTGTGCTGTATATCCCTCCTCCCTGTAATTGTACATTTTACAATATATGTCCTATATTCTTTTTAACCTTTATTTATACAGGTAATCCCTTTGAGACCGGAGTCTCATTTTCAAGGGAAAACTGTTCACATTCCCACGTTACCATTCAAACAAACATTCACACCAATAGCAGGCTAACTATCAGGAGCTATTTGGGGTTCAGTGTCTTGCCCTGGGACACATGGCGGGGAGGAGGGGGATCAAATCACTGACTCTGCAATTAAGTGGACGACCGCCCTACCCACTTCCTCATAGCCACCTTGACTTTAAGAATCAGATAGCCCTTAAGTGGACCATACCATTTCTTAACCTTGACGTTAGTTGAACATTGTCTTGTCTGCCTGCTTCACTCCTGTCACTGCAGTGGCTTGTGTCCTCATTAAAGTATGTGCTCGTGTGCATTGCGTGAGCCAATGGAGACACAGAGTGTTAACATAAGTAGCTAGCTCTAGCTAGCTAGTTAATACATGTTAAGTTATTAGAGTTGGATTGTGTCAAGTGTATGTGGATGAAAAAAAGATGTCCCTCCCAATTGTCATTGTATAATTCGTACTCTGCCTCTAAGATTACTGTACTACTCTAAACTGCAGTAGCTTTTAAGGTGAACATAACATTTACAGTAACCGTTTTTAATGGGAAACTCCTTAAAGAATATGAGCTGAGGATGGCTGACAACAGTAGCTAAAGGCTGGGAGCTGGTATTTTGTCACACATGATCAAACCCTTGAATGCATTTTGTAAACATATACAAATATACATTTGTGCTGCTATAACTCATCAGTTTTGGCTTTACACAGAATTCTTGATTTCTTGATTTTTATTAGGATGCCCATTAGCTGATGCAGAAACATCAGCTACTCTTCCTGGGGTCCACACAAAACATAACAGAATTAGACTGAGGAGTTGATTCAAATGGTCAACAGAAAATCGAGATAAAACAAATGAGAGATAAGGAGTGAGCGAGCCGGGAGAGCTGCAGCCGCAGATACAGTTTGCTCTATACATTTGATGCTCCATTTAGCAGAAACACAAAATTAACCTATCCCCAGTGCAGTGCTGCTTACACACGCAGTCGTTATAGAGTCATATAAGAACAAGGGGAAAAAAAGTGTAAGCCCAAAATAGACGATGTGCTTTTCCTGTAGCTCTGACTTTTCTTCTCAGCAGCTGTGATATGATTTTTGAGTGACTAATATGCCTACAGGAATATTCAGCATGTGACATTTCTTCCAATAGTTGAGCAATGCATTATGATTCTGAAGCATTTCAGTGAGATTCCCTGCTCAAATAAGCAAAATACACACCAGCACTAAAGACGATTTCAAGTCATTAAACTAAAAACAAATCCTCATTATGGAGGCATTTGGAAGAGCATCTCAAGAGATCAAATACTGCAGCTGCTTCCACAACACAGAGTAATATGCTTTTGTATCGGCTACATAGTAAGCTTGACAAACACTGAACATCTTTCTTTAAGTGTAGTGGGTAAGATCTCTTCTAAATACCTCAACTATTATAGGAGTTTGAAATAGGCAGTCTGAACATAACTTGACCTCTAAAGAAATACTATGAAATTTTGTCCATTTCAATTACATAGTTGTCACTGATGGGGGATTTCTTTGTTTGCTGACACTTTCAGTTTCAGTTGTAATGGTGCAGGAGCTAAAGCGTATAGTGGGCTAACAATAGAAGATCCATAAAGTTGTGAATGATATACTGTTATACCATTGCCTTATTGTATTTATGTTTGTCAATGCCCTTTGACTAAAAAACCCCCATATATATATATATATATATATATATATATATATATATATATATATATATATATATATATATATATATATATATATATATATATATATATATATATGTCCCATAGCCTCTGTCAAACTGGCTGGATCATTGACAAAACATTACTCTGAACAAAGTGAAAGAGGCAGGTCAATTTGTGACCAGACGTTAATATGTCTCACTCGGTTACCCATTGAAATAGAAAGAAGGCAAAGTCCAGTTTGACTGCACCATAACATTAAAAACTCATGTGGGCGGGTGTCACTGGGGCTGCAAGAGGTGTAACTCAATATATCTTCAACCTGTCCATGCAGCACATCTGCCATGCCAGACGATGCATGGCCACTTCAATAGCCCTTTTCTAAAATAACAGCAATTATCTGCAACCATACATGTATAGATGGCCAAAAAGTGCACAAAGTCTACACAAGCTTGATTAACAGGCTTCTCTGAGGCAGAAAGATTCTCCCTGTATAGCCTGGACAGTATCGGTTACTAGCGGTTCCCCATGAAAATGATGCAGCCGTGTGACTTTTTACAGGAAAATCAAATCCTAATGTACACAGCATGAATTACAACCCAATAATCAATACCCTGATGTGAGAGCAGACTGATACTGGTCCTGTGTATCAGGTCATGTTATGGACAGCTCCTGGTGCTGAAATGGTGTCTAATAAACTGGGAACGGAACATGATTCATTGCAATTCAGCAGGAACCTCTTTAACTCAAATACCAATCCAATTAATCATTAGTATTAAACTAAAACCGAATTGCTACTCACGCACACGAAAGACAAGTATGCAACTTTCTCACAGGCAGGCACAGCAGTGGAGCTGAAAATACTGGCAAGATAAACAGATTTTTCCCTTTTGAATCTGTCACACCTGTAAGTGTGGGTTTAGCAACACAGTGCACTGCACAACACAAAGGTTTTATTACTCAAGAAAATCAAGACCCAAAACATAAAGAGATGTCAGTATTTTCACTGCAACCTGCAATGACCCGTTCAGTGAAAACAGTGAGTGCTGAATAACTGGCTGGACCTCAGTGCCAACCCCTGCTCTACAGTTTTATATACAGCTTACACCCTCTTCACTTGATAGTGCATTGAATTTGAAACATACCACATTGCTTTATAAGGACAACCTTGCACTAACTTAAAGCGCTATGTAGAATGCTGTCTTATGGAGTGAGTTAGTATATATTAAACTAGTACATGCAACTAAGCTAAATAGCAGAGAGACGCCCTCTGAACACCATTTATCCCATGATAATGTTTCAAAATGTTTTCTTCCATCCACGAGTCAACATCAAAATTCAGAAGTGGCAGGAGTCGGCTGTTGTTGTAATTGCATGCAAACTGCCAAAACCGTTAACATAAAGGGGAGTCTTGTTCGCAAGCACCTGAATATAGCAACATTTCATTCAACACCAGTTTCTGCAAGCACATGAAGAGAGCTAACCAAAAGCTTCCAGAAGATCCCCTAAACTCAGCACATAACACAAACCGGATTCAAACACAGCACCAAGTGAACACAGCTATTTTTTAGGAGAATTAACATGCATAAGTTGTAGCAAGTTATAGCTAGCTCATGTACATATTGTGTTACAGCTGACACCATTATCCAGAAGGACTTAGTGCAACATCAGAATAGGTTTAGCCTCCGTGATTACCAATATGCAAGCAACCATGAGTGCACAGGAAGAATCCGACTACAACAATGACTGAAACCAAGAACCAAACCATCATGTTTGACCAGTGTTAATAAGCACATGATAACGTTTTGCAAAAGCTGACACCTCAGAATTCATTGTTTACCTGACATTTTTGGGCTGGCCCCCTCTGCAACAGTGCAATGCTGACCTCTCCTACTACAATGTTTCCCCAAGACCTTTTAAAAATGACTGCACTGATCGCCATTTCCATAAGTAGAGACTAACTACATGCATTAGTATCTCACACAACCTCACTTCCAAAAATACCGAACTATCCCTTTATGAAAAGAAGCAGCACTTACATCGATGAGGAAGTCTCCCGTCCTGAGCCCGGCCTGCCATGCCACTCCTCCCTCGTCCACCGACTCCAGGTATTGCAGCGCGGGAAAGGCCGGTGTGGGAGTAAACTCCTCAATGGGCGTGTCCGCTGCACAGCAGGGAAAGACAGAGGTAGAAAGGATTAGGCGATAGTATAGCCCATACAATTAAAGTTTGAGGTTTGACAATGAAACAAGATTAACACAGTTCAGTTTAACAGGAAATCATTTTGACTAGTTGATTAATGCAATTGCTGCTGGTGGCTACATTCATTTACACCTAAATGTTTCCTCCTCCATTAAGTCAAAACGTCTGCTGTGTAAACAATCTGTTAATATCAATTTCTTCTCTGCATGTGAATTAGAAAGACAAGGCTGAGGCGTGTTAAGCCAACATGTACTGTAGCTTAACACAACGTTTTGAAGCAGGCGTTAATAGAACAAAATATACCTTCCATCAACTCCAAAAGGTATGATTTTCACATCACACAGTTGATGGCCAATGATATAAACTCTATTACGTTGGGATCAGCTCATTAAAAAGGGATTATAAACAGTTTGTGTACGTCTTACTTTCAGTTGTTAATGACTTGCAGCACAGTAGTTAATTTGTCATGTTTACATGGTATACACGGTGAGAATGCAGCATTAATTTTCCATCAGAGGTCCTGACCCCATTAGAGCCTCAGCAGTCTAGGATGGGATATAGCCAAGTGTTTTGACAGTCACAATTGAACCAAAGGTGAGTTTTGAAAGTATCTTTTTCTAACTTGCTAGATGAAAATATACAATGTGTACATATAGCAGCTTTGGAGAGCCATTTTTGCTGTTGTTTTACTTTTAAATTGAGGCTGCCTGCTGAGCCAGTACCAACTTACAGAAGGTCACCAGGACCAAGCAGATACCAATCTTATATAATTCTGGGTTTGACAATCAATATGCATTTTGTACAAAGTATTCCCTTGAAGTATAAAGCTGATATTCTGTATTTTATATGCAGACTATGGTGTCGGAAGGGAACTTCTGTGTCGTCCGCGCCTTGTAGGACATTGTCATGAGATAATTACATTTAAGCATCAATTTGTGTCTATTTAAGACATTTAATGAAAGCTGGTATTTGAAAAGAGAGCAGGAGGTAACAAACAACTTATGTGTAAGGCATGGTAAGGGATGACAGTTTTCAACACTCTATATCACTTTTAGGAACACACATTCCTTTTTTATTTTAAGCCAAATAAACCAAACTATAGTATTTAGTGCCAGAGAGCTACATTTCAGTTGATACGTATAAGGTAACCTATGGTTTAAAAGATTACATAAAAGTTGATGACATAACAGGAACAGAGACAAACATATATTAATGGTTACTAATGTTGGAGGGCGCAATGGAACAAACTGTTATTTCAAACCAGCATGCATTAAAAGACGATCATACGTACACACACCCACACATTATATGTATTAGCGATCCCTGTAATTCTGTCCTCTTTAATCTCTTTTTACCATCTAACCTGTAGTTTACTATTGCTCCATTCTCCCCACACATGGTTTCAGCACACCCTCCCTCTCTTGCTCATGGGGAGGTTATTTTTTTTTTGCGGCTGGGAGAAACCAGTGGTGACAAGTGACACTTCGTATAACTCAGCCTCCAACTGGAAGACACAGCCCGCAAGCACATCGGGGGTTTCATTAGGGGTATTAACATGATTGTGATGACTTTGTTTCTTTCTTTAGGTGCCAGTGTGCGTGTGTGTGTGTGTGTGTGTGTGTGTGTGTGTGTGTGTGTGTGTGTCTGTGTGTGTGTGTGTGTCTGAGTGTTTGACACAGAGATGTAGACAGAAAAGGAGAAAGGGATGGAGTGGAGAGAGAGCAAAAAACGGCAGAAACGCAGCAGGCAAAAGAGGATGTGAGCTTATGTGACAGCTCGAGCATCAGTGCGTGTTTGCTCGGCCGTGTGTGTGTGTGTGTGTGTGTGTGTGTGTGTGTGTGTGTGTGTGTGTGTGTGTATTCACCCCCGTGCTCAGGATAAGCTCGACTGGGTCAGTTCCCCGGGGGTGATAGCAGAGTGTGTCAGAATGACTAGAACATTCCTCTTGTTTTTCAAGCCAAATCCTCAGTCCCTTTCTCTGTCTCTGCCTCCTCCTCTTTCTGTCTCTCTCTCGCGTCTTTGTGTCTTCAAAAAAAAAAGGGGAATATGGATGTACCAAATTTACCTCTCGACAGTCACCATGGTGTAGACCAATGGAGCAGCACCGCACAGTTGTGGAATGCAACGTGGATTATGACTTGGGCGAGAATCGTCATAGAAACCGACGCAGCAGCTCCAACTGGCTATTTTTAGAGTGAATCTCATGTCGTGGTGAAATATCAAACTGCGTGGATGGGGCCACTGGTATCATAACAACTCATGATGTGGTGGGAACAGGTGCAGGATGATAGGCGGGGAGAAACAAACATAAATCCAAAGCAGATATATTTTTGTATTTCTTCACGTTTTTCCTCGATTAAAAACTGATGTTATAATTCAGATGTGTATATCAGCCCCGAGGGTTGGCGTAAAACCTATACTGCAAACATATGAAAATTAAAAATATGGGCAGGTTTTATAGGTTTGCCTTAAGAACTGAATCTCTGACACATGCAATCACAATGTAGCTATAGTGTCACTCCTGCTCGCTGTGGGTTGCTATGTAGCTGCAGTGAAGTTCACAATAAAGTTGCTTTCCAGCATAATTTTAATTGCAGAACTTATTTGCATGTTTTCTGTTTTTTGTTTGTTTGGTTTGTGTTTGTGTTGGGGGAGAGGGGGGCAGGGGGCTAAAGGCACAGCACCACTCAGTGCTTTCTCCAACACACAAACCCTAGAAGACTGATCTAAGATCTTAAAGCCAAACTGCACAAACACATACAAGTCGACAATGGTACATGTTTGCAAGTATGTGAAGCTTGGTGGTGTTAGTAAAGTTTGCATAAAAAAATAGATGAGTTTGATGTGAATCGGGAATGACAGAGAGAGAGAGACAGACAGTTTAAAAAAGCACAAAAAGTCAAAAATAAAAATAAAATATTCCTACCTTTTGCCCCTCGCAGGACGAAGCCAAAACCCTCATTCTCTTTTTTCTGGAGCACCACCGTCTTCTCATCCACCACGCAGTCACTGTGGAGGAGATTCCGAGCAGAGCGCCCGTTAGCACAGCCCATCATCCGCAGCATTGCCACGGACGCCCTGCCCGAGTGGAGGTTCATGCTGCTTGGTGGAGCGCTAGTCCGGCCAGGGCAGGGCAGGCCAAGCCCACCCCACCACCAACACCACCACCACTACAGCCCCCTCCTCCTCCTCCTCCTCCTCCTCCCCCTCGTCTTGCCACTATCTCTATGAAACGGTATGACAGCGTACCCGGCAGCCTGACGACAGCATCTCCAGATAAGAGACGAGACGTACCCCCCCCCCCCCCAACCCACACTTCAGAAAAAAAAAAAAAAAAAGGAAAAAAAAGTGAGAAGACGACGACCCAAGAGATGCGCCTCCCTCAGCCCTCTCACTGCAACTCCCTTGCCGCCGCTGGAGCTCGACGCGAGGGTATGTTGGCAGCGCTTGTTACCCCCGTCTCTGCTGCTTTTGCGGCAGGCGGTGTGGGAGTGCTCCTGCGCCCTCGGGCAGAAGCGACATCAGGCTGCCGGCAATAGCAGCAAATGGCTCATGTTGAGCCGGGGAGGATGAGGCTAAAACCTCGCCGGGTTTGGAGGTAGTGGGAGAGAGAGAGAGAGAGCGCGAAAGGGAGGGAGGGAGCAGCAGAGACTCGGTGTGGATGGATGGATGGATGCCTATAGGTGTTCTGCCTGTGCTCCACAATGTGCAATCACCAACCCATCTCATCACAGCTACGGAACCGACTGGCTGATGGGGCGGGTGTGTGTGTGTGTGTGTGTGTGTGTGTGTGTGTGTGTGGCTGAGAGAGAAAGAGAGAGAGAGAGAGAGAGAGAGAGAGAGAGAGAGAGAGAGAGAGAGAGAGAGAGAGAGAGAGAGAGAGAGAGAGAGAGAGATAAGAGAGATAATGACGGCGGGTGTCATATGGTCCAATGTTTGCCTTAACTTACTGAGTTCATTGATTGAGTGCTGCGGCTGTCATCTGGCCATTCTGGTCGTTTTATGTTGTCCTCATTGTTTCACAACGAATCTCTTCTTATTAATTTAGGGCGAATAACTTAATTTTGATCAATTTTGATCTATTTTTTCTTAAAAATAATAAATAAATGTCCATACAAATACTTGGCTACTTTCCTACTTGGCTACTTATTGGACACATAAACCATGATATAGGGGTGTGTCACAGTCATAGCCTATTTGGCCAGTCCATACAACAGAGAAGAGCACATGCACATAGGCTACCAGCAAACATATTGTTAGCAGGAATAGTCTTTTATTTGAACTTTTTTTTTAGGATAGCCTACATGGCGTTTTGGACGGGAACGGGCAAACATTGTTCTTTTCAACTGACCAAAAAAACAATATGGGACCTTTAGGGGACCCTGGGTATCTGGGCTGCCTGGGTAGTTATCTGCTTTGCCTGGTTGGTATTTAAGCCACCATATGGTGATAAGCCTCCATATGGTGATACAAAAGGATCACTCCAAAGTGAAAGGACCCTCTTCTAAATTAGACTCAGCCGTAAAATGTCTAATCTGTAACATTGCCCCTTAGCTCAGTATAGGAGCAGTTTTTCCACCAATGCTATGCTGCAGCTCTCAGTAACCATGGTGTGCTGCTGCTGAGACTGACCAGTGTCTTCTTGTGGGTCGCCAAGTGGAGTGGAACAGGGAACCAGACACTGTGAACCTCCAACTTAAAAGGCCAAGTTTGTCCCTCCAACTTCATAAGGTGTTAGGTGTAAGGGTCCATCATTCATCTTACATTAGGCACAAGGATTAAACTGAGCAGACACGTGGGATGAGAAAGAGAGGAAAAGACAGAGAGAATGCAGAATAAAGAAGGAGAGAGCGAGAGAGAGAGAGAGAGAAAGAAAGAGAGAGAGAGAGAGAGGTGCAAGTGCCATCCTAGCAACAGTTCCCTTAGCAACACAATCTGTCTGGCGAGGGAGAAGGCCCACACTCCTGACACACTGAATGTTATCTCCACAGCATTCCCATACAACAACAACAACACACCCCCTGGCCCATATTGGTAATCACACTTTGATAACCCAAATCCGACACGGTGACAGTTTCAATAGGTCAGCAGCCCGCAGAAAAGGACCTGACGGTGTATCGAAAGGTGTTATCTTGTTTGGCGAGTGATAAGAGGAGGAGGAGGAGGGGCAAGGCACTGAGGCGGCTTCATCAAAAACAAAATGACGCATGCAGGATGCTGGACTTGCTGTTCCATAGACTGTATAAGTGCAAACTTTAGACCCCAGGGAGTACGCTGTCTCAATTTGGGCTCCACCGTGGGAGGCCACGGTCTATTTATAGTCTAGTGGAGAGAGCCTCTGTATGTAATTGAATAGCTGTTTGTTTAGCAGACATTTATCTCCCGCTGTCCATGTTAAACTTTTAACTTGAGTTTGGAGGTCTGGCTCAAGGGTGGTTAGACAGTCATCAAACTCTTACATGGCTTGTGGGGAAGATGGTGCTCAGTGGCATGCTCTGAAGTCATATTAATAGTAATGGAAAAGAAGAGAAAGCTCCTTCGCACTTTCTCAGTCCTCCACCATCATCACAACACGTGACGTTCAAGACCTTTTTTCTGCAACATTTTGCTGCCCCGGTGCCACGAAAGCCTTGCTCCTGCCCTGCATACAACTGCATGACTAATATTTTCCCATCCTGGAGAGTGGTCCCCTTGCTCTGTTGAAGAATAATGTTCCATACTGTATATGTCCAATCCATAAACATAAATAAAGAGAGTTCCTCCTACTAAGTTTAACGGCCCCCTCTTTGTCAGTTATGAATCTTTAAAGAGCCAAGGATGGTACTTGATGTGAGTGCTTTGGAAGAGACAGGGTTCTCCAAAAGAAACATGAACACGGTAACATTTTGATATCCGATGTAGAGTAAAAAATTATATATAAGTTATGACATAGATGGTTCCATAAGGGAGCACAGAGTCTATATCCAGGTTCAAGTTTCATTTCCAGCTGAGATTTCCCCCTGGATCTTTAGAGTCACACAGGTCTTTAATCTAAAGCACAGTTCACATTCGGCCAACCAGCCTCCATCAGTGCAGCGGGTGAGAAATGCTAGAGATGGTTCACCTTGACCCATATTGGACTCTTGCTGGAAAAACACCTTCCGGCATGTTTATAGGGAGTCCTGCCAGAGGAAATCCAGCAGAGTAATGAGGGGAAATGTTACAATGTCCTTCAAAGCCCTTTCAAAACACATTTCCACATTGTGCTTTTTCACCTACATTTAACTACATGGGCTGGACATTTTGTTTTGCGGTGTAGCAGTGTAGTCTACCATCAAGCTGTTTCAGGCTTGGGCAGACTTCAGCTGTATCAATATATATATATATATATATGATGTTTTTTTTAACGCTGTCACTCCTCTAAGAATATTACAAGAGGGCAATGCTAAATAAGCACTATTTTTCTCTGTAACGCTACCACTACCACATCTGTCCCTCCAGAATGGCCAGAAGAAGGCCTTAACTTCAGCCTTTGCATGCAATTTTAGCTGTTTTACTGTAGGGGTTAAATCAACTGTGTGTGTTCTCTTATGCAAACCACTGCATGCCTGTTGATGTTGGACATGTTCTCTCTCTCTCTCTCTTTCTCTCTCTCTTTCTCTTTCTCTTTCTCTTTCTCTCTCTCACACCCACACACGCGCACACACACACACACACACACGCACACGCACACGCACACGCACACGCACACGCACACGCACACGCACACACACACACACACACACACACACAGGGCAGGACACATCTATCCTCGTTTATAATGAAACATGTATTGAAGTTGATGTGACAGAAGACTCGAGTAGACTGGGGGAAGAATAACTTAAGAGCAAAAGACGGTAAAAACCTTGGGATTCCACGTCGGCTATGATTAGACAAGACTTTTCACTTAGCTGAAGGGACAGGATTGCATCTTTAATCCTACAGCTTTACCTTATTTCTTTCATGAACAGATGAAACATTTCTACCAAACATTGACTGAAGATTATAAACCAGACAGCTCAATATTAAGACAAGAGGTAACGTGGGTTGCATAAACTGTATATGTGTATATATTGTATGTAAACAAGCATATCTGTGTGTGGTCTTACCTAGAGGCATCAAAGCTGTCATATGAGCCCACAGTGTAGTGTCTGAAGAGCTTCCGTCTGTCAGCACGGTCGGCTCGGGCATCTGCCAAAACACAGCAGGATGACATCAATAATTCACATTCCATTGTAACCAATAATACCATTTTACAACGTTTTTGGAGGGGAGAATTATCCTAGAATGAGAAGTTACACTTGTTGTCACATACTCTGTGCTGTGAGTTTCAATATAATGTACACGCGAATAAAGCACGTATCCCCTTGACCGGATGGATTTTTCAGCTCTGTTACATCACACTACCTTCACCTTTGCTCCTCCTGACAGAAAACCAGCCACCAGAGGTCTTTGGTAAATATAATGTGTGGTTTGACTGATGCTGTCCATGAATGGATTTTCTGTACACTTGAGGCCAATTTAACATACAGTACAGTATTAGTTAGTGAAGATGTTAACAAACAAATCCAGCAGACCCCACACTAACGTCCATTCTGATTCCTGTTTGTGGTCACGTGTCAAATGTCCGATATTCACTGCCCTTTAGATGTATGTCCCTGCCAGCTTCTTAGAAAATATATCTGGTCCCCTTTCTTCACCAACGTAAGCTACCTACTTTTTCTATCTGCTGCTTTAGTACAGGACAGGCAACATAGAGTGGGTTTAACCCTATATGAGCAGCACTTTTCACATTACAAACAGTTATTTGAATCTTATCGGTTTGAATCTATATCTATAGTCAATTATGTTATCAGTGATAAACATGTACAGGAAGTATGAATTGCTAAAACTGCATTATGGCCAACATTGTCGTCAATTAGTTGTCTATTTCCCATTGATGAATGTAAATTCAGAGGAGTATTTAAACAGAGATCCAGAGGGTGGCAATATTGGCAAATGAAGAGACATGACCAATTTCCTTGCGATTGCAAAATGTGTTTGTGACTTTGTATGAGCAAAAGACAGAAGCGTTACACCTTACATTCCTGGGCACATTTTATCAAATGTATCATTAGGGAATATGAGATCTTTAAGGCACTTCAAATATTTTCCCTGTTTTATTTTTGCCAAAGTCCTACTTTGTATGTCTCCTTTATAAGCCACACTTTCATTTAAAGAGCATGGGGGCAGTGACATCATATTTTCACAGACTTAAGAAAAAGCAGTGTCAAACAATATCACATTTTTATATTAAAACGTACACTTTTAACACACACATGACCTCAAACAGGAAGATTCCTCCTGCCTAGCCCGTGTCATCTATTTGTCCCATTCAGCAGCATCTCCTCCCCCCTTTCTCTCGCTCTCTTTTCATTACTTCACATACTCTCTCTCACACCAGCTGTCACACTTTCACAGAAACTCCATCTCCTCTGATCCGGCTTAGATCTTGTCATCTTAGCAGGAACATTTTTTTCTCTCCCTCCCCCCAAATCTATTCCCAGAATGTCAGATTGGAGGAGGGATGTAAGAGTGGCTGGAAGTAAGAGAACCATATATAAACAGCTGTAAAATATTGGCAAGCTGTTTTCTGTCTTTCCTTTTTTTTGTTTTTACAGAAAAGAACGAGGCTGGGGAAACAGGAAGTAAATACATGTAAGAAGAGGAATGGACACACACAGAGAGAGAGAGAGAGAGAGAGAGAATAGTATATCCACTGTCACACTCCATAGCAACTGCTGCCTAATACTGCGACCAGCTGGTTTCTATGGCCACAGATAAATAGACATAGTGCTGGCGTGTGTGTTTGTATGTGTGTGTGTATATGCATGAATGTGGACACAAAGTATTTCAGTTTGTGTGTTGCATGATAAAAACGCAGCATCTGTATTAGTGTGCATGGCCTGTCAGCTGTTTTATACTGATAGTGTGCCTATAATTGTGTGTGTGTGTGTGTGAACGGTTAAGATTTTGTCAGATATCTGGGTCTCCCTGGGTTCCTTCCAGGACTCTTTTTCTTTCCCTCCGAGTTTTCTTACAACGCCAGAGAGAGATGCGAGAGACAGATAGAGGAATTGAAGCAACACATATTTTCCAAATGGGACAGTGCTCAGTCCAGCCTCATTCTGAAACAACATTATCACAGTGTGGCATGTTGCACGGCCGTATAACCTGCCACTGGAATTGTAATGGATGTGGTGTTTTGTTTTCACTCTGATTATGTGATTTGCCTGGAACTGGAAGCTGTATTTCCCTGTAAATACAACAGTCTTTCACCAGTCACAGCATGTGTACATTTTCAGTTGATTTTATTGTCGTCAATCACATTTATTCAATTGATTTATTCTGCTCTAGGGATGGCAATAACGACCCTCAGGTTGTCATCCACCACTTTGATCCAACCTGTAAATATCTCAACAACTAAAGATAATGAATGGCTTTCCATGAAAACTCTACATAGCCTACAACACAATGCAGCAGGCGGAACAAGGGGTCACTAGTGGGCTCATATGGTCCTGAAGCGCCTTGTAACTTTGCTGTGTGGATAATATTTCACCATTTCTTCAGACAAAATGTGTGAAAATAAATGTGAAGTATTAATCTTCTATCCTCCAAAATGGAACTGTTTGTCTTGAAACACATTGACTATTTGACTTAAAAAGAATACAGAAGTTAAAACCATATGGAACATGTTCACGAAGAAAAGACATCATATATTACCGAAAGACTTTCAACCACGGAGTCATCGTTAACATTTTTACTGTTGGCTCTTTATCATCTTTTGCAGTCCCATCAGATTAACTGCAGTGTCCAATTTCCAAAATAATTAGCAGCACTGAGGCCAGCTGATGCCTTTCGATGATGAGTAAATACAGCATGCATGTTGGGAAATAACAAGCACACACTGAGCATCCTAGAAACACGGCTTACCTCCAATACCTATGATATGTGCTGTATATGTCAATGAACAAAAGCACCTTTCTAAATGAAGGCCTGTTAGTAATCAGTTGGACAGAAAAAACTCTTTCCTTCACTCATGCAGTACATTAGTGTGTAACTCATAGAGACGCCTCAGGGTGATGACTTAATTAACACTAATTAAGGAGCAGATACGTCTCCAGTGAGTTAAGAGAAAAACTTATTTTAATTCACAGATTAAACATGCATACAATGTAAGGTGAACCTGCAGAACTATGCAGCCTCTCACCAACTAACATTGTAACCATAATCTAATAAAAACAACAACAGTGTTACCAGGTTATCTTCTGTGCTGTTATATATGTAAACTATATGTCTAGCTGTACTAATCCATATGTGAGACAAGTTGTATAAAGTCTTCAGTGTCTCCAGAGGGAGCTGTTTGAATGTCCTCAAGAAATGTCACTTGGGTCAGCGTCGGTTTGGTCTGAGGAGTGCACGTGTGAAAATCAAATCAAAAAGTTGGAGTTAGAAAGAAGTGGGCTCACCAGACTGCTAGAGCCCACTGCTAGTCTTCTGCTGTACAACCGAGCCGTCTGCAGTTGAGTTGCAGTGCAGGTAATGCCACGTTTTGACAAGAAAGAAGAACACGTTGAATATAAAAAGACGATATCTCCGGCTCATTGTTAATCTTTTTTTTTCGTGAGTCTGACAATAGGAGTACGACGCTAAATCTAAACCTATGAGTAGGGGCTCAAATGTGTTTTTGTTCACCGCATTCATTTATATACACTTTCAAGCCATCGTGTTTGAAATACCAAATAATCATCATTGACCTTTCTTTCAGTTCTGCTACTTCATTATGATGCATTAACTGCATAAAAAAACCCTGACCACAGTTTATTTTCTTCTCTGTGGGTTAACCCTCATCTTAGTGTTGCACAAACACATTCACCTGAATATGCAGTGTTTGCTCTCTGGTCTGGGAGGCTGGTGCCCCCTGACACTACTATACCCGATTAACCGCTGAGCTAAGTGCTAAGTGTTAGTGTGCGTGTCGGCTGTAAGTTTTCTCGCTTGATTCAAGCGCTCTCAAGGGTCGAAAACCTCCACCCCACACAAAGCATGTTTAAGCAGGGTTTAATCCTCCTTCATCACATCTATTGTAATGGGGGAGATTAGAAAGCCAAAGGTGTTTGAGTTAAATCAGCATGTGTGTGTTTCTGCGAGAGGGTTGGTGGGAGGTAAAGGTAAGGCCTCACATTTGAGAGAAGAATTCCATTGTTATGATCATCCTAACCGTACATATACTATAATGTAATTATTTGATATTGTAAATGTATATTTTGATAACTTTTACTATTGCACCAATAATATTTCTGGAAGAAAATCACCCAGGTCTAATCAAATACCAACTGTTAATACACGGTATTACATTCTATACTTTACGATCAAATAGTTATTTTTGGAGCTTTAAACTAAACACTGAAGACGTTAATGTCCATACAGTAACACTACAGGGCTTATTCTCAGAACTGCATGAATTAATAGGATTTACATTGATGTGCCCATCGCTCAAGCAAGTTTTCTTATTTGATTAGGTTTGGGAAACGTTTTTCCATCTAACGTTTTTGTCATTTCAGAGACAAAATGGTTGCAATGGAAATTCACATTTGATCAGATCTCTTACTGCAAAGCACATTTAGAGAAAGCTTTGTTAAAACAGTCTTTAGGACGTGCATTTTTGCGGGTTCGGTTCTCTTGGAAGGATTTTCTTTTGCTTGGGACTTCCAGGCTACAAATGGTGAATATAAAAATGATAGAATCAGCAGTAGTTGTGAATGCACCAGAGACTAGGTGCTGGACATGGCGGTGACTTGTATTAGCTGACAAAAGGGCCTAATAACTACAACCCAGGCCACAACTGATCGTAAACTACTTACTCAGACTACCTTCAAACTACCTCTCATAATATGCATCTACCTGACAGATAAACATCAATGTAGCCAACAAAGGGGACTTCTCAGTTGCCTGTTATTTTTTTCCCAATCAACCACAATTGATAGACTCCATGCAGGCCATTCACTGCTGGTCTAATTGTAGCACACGCACATGCATGGCCCGTGGCGTTGGCCGAGGCTGCCTTTGAATGGGTCTTTGCAAGCCACCATACTGTGCTCCCATTTTCTGACAGGCTTTCTTTGCAGGCAGACCTGGGGACAATTTGGATGTGGCACAGTGTGTGAGAGAAACTCCCCTGTGCCAATGTCCTTGGGTTACGCTTCAAAATAAGCCACCCAGAAGACGGCATACAGCGAGCGAGAGAGAGAGAACAAGTTGCTCCCCATCTGCCTCTATCACTGCTGACATACTCCTAAGACTAATACAATGGGTGGGTGTGGGGAGTTGACTCCAGCAACACTGTGCTTTGTGACATTGTCAATAATTAAACGCTGTCAGGGAAAAAATGGCAGAGGATGAAAAAGATTGTGGAACATCAGGAAGATGGTAGGACAGACGCGAGGGAGGAAGGGCCTTTTTCTAGAAGCTGCTCCCTGTCACAGACACCACGAGCACAGCAAAAAAACAATGTCAGCAACAATAGGAGACGTAGCAAGGACAAGGAGAAATATGATGTTTATGGGGGACGGAGCATGGCGTGATATGTTAATTAGCTTGCACCCAGAGGACATCAGAGCACAGCTGAGTTAGCAGGGCAATGTAGCGCTTAGCTTTGTGCAACCACAGCCCGGGGAGACAGAAAGGGGGCTGAGAGAGACAAGCAGACGAGGAAGAGCAGAGACACATGCAGCTCTTGCACTGGAGGAAAAATAGGCCACGTGCCATTTACGCTGCCTCAGGAACCTACAGCATTCAGCCCTATAGCTTCTGTTTCTTGTGTCCTCCTCTCTCTCCACAAAAAAATGGGTGATGGCAAACAGCTCGTGTCCTACATAAGTCAATGTACCAGCTCCAACCGCCACGCGACCCAGAGTGATTTACTTACAGCTTCTCTCATCACTGGCCTTGGCCGGGATCTCCTCCACACAGTCGGCTGGAAACCATCCCACCTGGCCGTGGGCACTGCCCTCCCAGAATCCCCCCTCTCCAATGCTCAGGACTGGACCCAGGTGACAGAGAGTGGAGAGAGGAGTGGGGGGGGGGGGGGGGGAGATAGTGAAACATGATTAATGACACCTGTTTTAGAGCACAAGATACAAGAACAGCACATTGCCTCTCCAGAGAGCATTTAAAGCGCTTGATATGAACAGCACATTTTCATTAGTAAGTTAAACAACATCGAGGCAAAGGCTTACACAAAGCCTTATACAGTGTATCAAAACGGAGCCAGGCAATACCCAGAGTACAAGTTAAATGATATTATAAACATGACCATATGAAATTGTAACGCAAGAACATGACAGTATTCATATCTGAGCTGACAAACAGAATGAAAAAAATCTGTCTTCCACATTAATTAATTAAATAATGTCAAAATTAAATCAAATTGTATACTCAACATCATCTGTGATGTTAAGGTAAAAAAATAAATAAGTTTTTCATTTCAGCTAGCTGTGTTCCATGGTTCATCATAACTTTCATGCAATATAAAGAAGCCATGTTTTATACTGTGCAGAAGCAGAACTGTATATGACAACAAGTCTCAGTGATTTATAAAATTGCATTCTATAAAAGTTAAATATTGCTCAGTAATTATCTTCAGCAACAACATTGCTAGTCTTAAAGACAGGGTGATAATATTTTATTGACACATTGACAGCGACTTAACATACATGTTGTGGGCATGAATCATGTCCTTCATGAAAATTCAGTAAGTAACACATTTTGTGCCTATTCATCAAAGCAGTGAACACCCTTAATGTCAGCATATGAGTAGAATGTTATTCCTCGGCATCTGTATCCAGACCCTGCAGAGTCTTGGCAGTCATTTGC